>PNEQ01103239.1:36264-69526 GCA_003012365.1 Medauroidea extradentata | reverse complement strand
ACGGAAAACAGCGCCAGAAAGTACGACATTCTCGGTAACTTGACGAACTACAGCCAAACAACAAGGGGGTCAAGCAAAATACATTGTTAGATAGGCGAGTGTCTAGACCTGTTCTTCTACGACCGTGATATCGACACAACACCCAGACGCAAATGACAGGCACAAATATAGAACCAAATTCCCAAAATTAAAAAAAAAAAAAAAAAGGATGGAAATGGACAATAAACAGTGAAGAGTGGACAACAAACACAAGACAACAGACAACACAACACAAGTTAAAACCAAGGAAAAAATGAAACGTTTCGGGAATTGCGATCTATCCCCGTCTTCAGGCTGAGACACAGCTGGTCGCATATTGGTGTTCCCACAATACATCTTACACGCGCAAACATAAAGTGACGTGTTCAGAGAGGTTAGACATTTCCCGTTGTTGGATACGAAATGTCTGAAAATATAAATTTAACATGGCTTTATTGAGTGCTCATTTCATCCCGAATCAACTATATCACAGAGGAAATCTTACGAACACAGCCTCACAGTATTGCGGATACTCTGGTATGTTCCCACGCTTAACCTTCCCCGCCGTCACGTGTTCGTGACACCGTGCAGGCGCACTTAACACGCGACTGCAAGCAGCGTGCACGGCATGTAATTACTCTGACAGTGCAGAGTCTGACCTTCCTCCCAACAGACACCTCCCTCTCCCACTTTCATCCCTGGATGCATCATTATTCTGCACGTCCTATTGGTCGTCATCCCCCCTCTACCCTTTCGCATTCACCGCGACGTAGGTAATCGCTCTTTCGTGGAAGACAGGGCCGGACTCACACCTACGCTTATTGTATTTTCAGTTTTTGAGCCATAACATTTATTAACATTGTATTATCAAAATTTTCTTTTCGACAATTCGTAGGATATATTCTTGGTAAACGGTTTGACACAAATAATGATGGAAGCTTTCGTTAATTTGTCATGCACAATCATATCAAGAGATTTCTTGACAGTTAACCTATAATTATCTTGCAATGATTCTGCATGACATATTAATGGAAGATTCAATTATTATTTAATCAGTTCACCAAGAATATATCCTATGCTTTGTCGAAGAGAAAAAATGTTGTAGTCTGATAGTATGTTATGGCTCAAAAACTGAAAATGCAATAAATTTGTCTTACACTCCCCCTTAATTTAAGTAAAAACGCACGTACTTGCGTGAGGTTTTTGTAACTAGATTCACAACTCCATAGAATCTAAATATGCTCAAAAGTAGATTTTGTTAGTTCAAAACGTAGGCTACAAGTTACGACACCGTATAGTTTTTGGAACTAAACATAAATTAATTAACGACTAAGAGAAGAATTATTTGAAAAACATTGTAAGGATAAAATTTAGTCTTACGTTCTTACGGCTACGTTTAAGCTGGATTCACAACAATCACTTAGTGTACGTGTACGTAATGAGTAGAAAGTTGACCAACTCAAGTCACGTACGTATTTATACTTTTACAAGTACGTATTGTAAGAATTCTACAGATGTTAATATTGTTATTTATTGTTGACTTTTTTTCTATGCTTAAAATGATTTATTTGTCAAAAATGTAAAATATTTTATATTTTCTTTTGGACTAAATTAAATGTTTTTATGAATGAGAAGAAAAATAGGTAAATCTGATATTTATTATTTACATTTAATGTTGATAAGATGACAGGCATGAAATTGGAGAGACAATACTTTGTCTATGGACAAAACCTTCTTGGAAGAAATAAACAAAAAAGTATTTATATTCTAATTGTTGTTGCTGGTTATGGAAGAAAATGTGCATTGTCCAGGATAAATAAAAGGGTTATTGAATTGTCTGTTTGATAATATTATGTAGTGTGCTATTGTATAAGGACTGCTTCTCACGTAAGTGTACAGCTAAAAAAGGATTAATTACATTGATTGGTTAAGGTGATAGTTTGCTGAGTGAACATTTTCTTTACCAAATGAAAACTGAAATTTAGGTCTCTAAAGTTTGCCAAAAATTATTTTTAATGTTTCAACTTTACAGTACTGCAGAACAGTTATTATTTTAATTTATGGTATTTTGTTTCAACTATTCTTTTATCATACTTTATGTATTCTCCATCAATAGCCTATACAAGTTCAGTCACACAAAGATGTCACACATATTTGCTAACTAAATTAATCCTCTACACATTTTCCTCTTTACCTAACATGGTAGTACAATAGTATGTACGTACACACGTCGTAAAGTGCTGGTTGTGAAACTAGCTATAGAGAACACCTTTTATGTGTTAAGAGCCGGTGTCACTAATCATTCTGAATTTTTATTAATTTCTTCCTAATTAAAATTTGACATAATTTATTTGAAAATATGACAATATTTTGTTCGCTTATTACCTTTTATTTATTTACGCACATTATATTTGAAGTATTAAAGTGTAGTAACGAGATAAGTAAGCTAATGAAAATGTAAAATAATTTCTCATGTAATATATCCGAGTATTTGTTTAGTCGGATAATACACACTTAACCTTAAACTAAAATGTTACTATAAACATTGTCAGTTATTCGTTACACCATTCTTTCATTGTAGGAAAATTAATAATTTTAACGAAAGATGTGATGCAGCCTCTTAAGTTGGGAATGTTTGTGGAGTAGGAGAAATGAAGATGTTGGGCGCGATGAATGTCCTGTAAATACTTCCGACGTGTAACAGAAATTTCTGTGCGTTCCCCCGCTTCCTCCGTCCCCTCCCACAGCATCCGCGTGCTTGATGTGTTGGTCAGACGGCGAGATGAAAGCTTTCTACGCCGACGGTATCTCCGCGGTGTATCACCGAGCTTCGGCGAACGTTAAATTGTTTACTTTGTAACGCCATATGGCCTGTCGACAAGTTGTAATTGTGCGTCATTACATCGGCGTGCGTGAATCAATTCCGAGGGATGGCTGGGAATACAGGATGTCCAACCGCATAATAAACACACCTCACTAATCCTGAGCTAAGTTGGAGACGAATAGCGGCCAAATGTTGAACGATGGTATTTTGAATGCGCAATGTGGCAACATAGCACTGTAGTTAGTCCCCTCTTTCATTCCACAGATATTCTTACTATAGGCCGTTCACGATAAAATGAGCACTGCATAACTTTTTTTTTTCGGCAATTTGGCAGTCATCTTAAACTGTTTTTAATATGAAAACTTTCATGTACTAAAAGCCCGTGTAAACATTTCAGCATTCTCAAAAGTTAACATATATTGGCCCAATAAAACATATTTTTTAATTAATTACAACTTCTGCTGAGTGCTCAGTATATAAACAGCCTATACTACTGTTCTGACCTGTATATTTTGGGTGCAGGTTAAAATCCCGAGCTGTCGTAACATGATTTTATGTTTACTTAAGGTAACATACATAATATAATACCTGGACGTCGAGTGGGAGAGGAGACTTTATCCGTGCAGTGTTGCCACAATGTGCTTATAAAATGTCGTCGTCCAACAATTTGCCACGTACATTTTCGTCTCCAATCTAGCCCAAGATTCGGGTGGTGTGCTTATCGTACGTTTTGTTTCTGGGCACCCTGTACGCAGCATAACTGCGTGAGTCGGGGGAGATGTCGGAAACGAGGATGAGGGTGGGGTGAATTTCCCTGCCGCATCATAATTTCGTACGGCATTTTTCCCTCCAAGGAAGAGTTTTATGGCCGCGTCCGCTTGGATGCCTGGTATCGTCAGGAAGTTTCGTTGGACATGCCCCGAATTGGATTCCTGTAACATCACTTCCATCTTTTCACCTGCCTTTCCTTACCTCCTTGTCCCCTCACGAAACTAAATTTTCTCAAATTGTGTGGATTTCATTTGCCGTGTTTCAAGACGTTTATACTTATGGATACGAAGGCAAGACTGAATCTGTTACATGGTATACAGATGTGATGAAATGGCATGATATTTAATTAATTCCGCGTATATTTACGAAACATATTTTAAATTATGCTGCTATTTGAATTGCTCTTCCAATACATTTAGAAAATTACGTTTTTTTCATGAGGAGAGCATCTGCCCAAGCCGCCGAACGGCGTACAGAGCTTCGGCCGTTTATTTTTTTTCGGAAACAACTCAGCTTGCATAGGTAATGTCTGCCTAGGAAATTCCTTTAAATTACGTTAGACTTGTGTATGCTCATTTCAGCTCCTCCATTTACCACTAAAATTTTTTGCGCTCCTGAAAACGGCGGAAATAGGTATTTTTGCGGTCATTTTTAGGCACGAAAATTTTGGCGTAGAATATTTTAAAAGATGTAGGCGTGTGCAATAAACCTTTTTGTTTAATAATATGTCATAAAATTGTAAACGTTGAAAGTGAATGTCTCATAGAGGCTAGTTGCCGGCGAGAAGACTGCACGCCAGTTCTGTAACAGCTCGAACTGTGTCGTCCTTGACACGTCCGCACTTCTAGGACTCGAACGCGTAAAATATGTTCATCCAGGAGACCATATGAAGACCTTGCTCTTTAGTTTTGCAGTGGTTTAGAGAATATATTTAAACGCAGATTAATACATACCACGGTCGTAGAAGAACAGGTCAGGACACTTGCCTGGATATTTGACCCCCTTGTTGTTTGGCTGTAGTTCACCAAGTTACGAGAATATTGTGTTTTATTGGCGCTGATGTTACGGCGGTCGGACTAAACTCCGCCCACTTCCTTTCCGTTAAGATAAACAATTTATCAAAACGTATTTTTTTATCAATTTATGAAATACTTTCTTCGCTCACAAACATAAGAAAAGGCTCCAGCAATCTTTATTTACTTTATAAATTTAACAATGGAAAAAAGTGGACGGAGTTTGAGTCCGACCGCCAGGAAAACAGCGCCAAAAAGTACGACATTATCGGTAACTTGACGAACTACAGCCAAACAACAAAGGGGTCAAGCAAAATACATTGTTAGATAGGCGAGTGTCCAGACCTGTTCTTCTTCTACGACCGTGATACATACATAAAATATTCATTCTGGCAGTTTAGTATCTGAATTTTTCTCTTTCAATATGCCAAACTGATTTTTAGAGATCTGCCTCTGAAATATCACATATATTTGATTGTGAAAATAAGCCAAAATGAAGCAAAACTATTTGTTGCTAGCAAACGGTACATTAAAAAAAAAACGCACTGGCAAAATTTTGTATCGTATGCCTGTCTCAAATATTTTCAAAGCATCTGATTAAAAAATATTCGAGTTATTTGCAATTGTTGGAAATAAATGAATGAGCATCAACTTGAGGGGCCGCCTATTACACTCTTAAAATGCGTCGCAGTGTGTTCGAAATAAGCATATTTTTACGAAACTAGTCCATGTGTGCCCATTGTGCAATGTACGAAAAGAAATCACTTCATTAAGGATGACGAAAAGGTAGTTTCAAAGTATCACGTCAATTAGAAAAATCGTTTGGGAGCCCCTTAGACAGCTATTTCAACCTGTAATACTGAAAAACTGCCTTCAATCTTTTCACAAATAAGAAATGGTGTCACAACTGAAACAGTCAGTCAGGCGAGTGATCTACGATACCACTGCACGCCGTTTCAGTGTCTCGTGGTACATACGGTACCACACCAGATAAGCCGGTTAACATCGCCCTTGTTGCCGTGCCACACTTACATAAACACACGGCCAATAGACGGTCGTCATGCACTGTTTTTACGATAATTATTATTTTAAACATAAATGACAGTAGATGTCATAGTTCTGTCTGGCAATTTTGTTTGAATGATTTTTGCCATGACAGATACTTTTTTTAAAGCAAGAAACTACATGGTTTCTACTAAAAAGTCAACCAGAATTTTGTTAATTACATAATTTGCTAAAACCATAGTATTTACGTCCTTGAAAAATCAACTAACATGGAGAAGACGATTTTAAACAAAACTGCCGGATAGATTTTTGATATCTGCTCTTGTTTAGGCGTAAAAAAATTTGATTTTGTTAAATAAGTAGAAACTAGAGAGCATAATCTTAAGTACGCTGCCTATCTCGGAGCCCTGGAGCCAGAAAGGATAGGTATTTACGTATTACAATTTATTTGGTGGGGCTCAGTCACTTTTCGGAATATAGCTTTCGGTCAGAAACCATATCTTCCTTGGGATGAGCAATATACTGCTATAAAAATTAATACGAAAAAAAAAAAAAATGAGTAGGCTACGTGTACTCGAGATTTTTTTTCAAGGTATTAAAAATCTAGCCTTAAGGGGGCGTTTGACAGGAAAAAAATATTGTTCTAAAAATCGTTATATTTGTACGATATGTGGTATGTTATGTAGATATACATAGTAGCTATTTTTACTGTAATGAATCTTTATTAGCTTTCATAGTTTTTTTATAACGGCATGCAAAACTTCAAATTTGCATAAAACCGTTTTATGCTTCCAAGGAAAACCAACTGACTACCCAACTGAAAAAACTCTCACTGAAAACAAAGTTGCAGACTACAAGGTCTCCTAAACAAAAATAAAATATTAGTATTTAAAAAAAATTCTGAATTTTAAAATCATAATATTAAAAATTCAAGATTTTTTTAAATTCAAAAATATTTAATTTTTTTGTGTTTATATAGGAGACTTTGTAGCCTACAACTTCGTTATTCAGTGTGAATTTTGCAGTTCGGTAGCCAGTCGGTCTTCCTTCAAAGCATAAAACCGTTTTATGCAAATTTTGACTTTGAGATGCCATTACAAAAAAAAACTAAAGCTAAAATTTTTTCATTGCAGTTAAAAATAACCACACTGTATGTCTACAAAACAAACCATATCTCGTACAAATATAAACATTTTTAAAACAACAATATTTTTTCCATCAAGCGCCCCCTTAAATTAATATTCTATAGCAATGTGGGCCGCATCGAGATAAACTAAAATGTTGTAGACACGTGTAGGTTCGACAGTTACACAGACACATTTAATTTAATTTCGAATGGAAATAGTACCTATACTTGCTCTCGCCAGCACGCAGGTGATAGGAGCTCACTTAAGGGCATTCAAAGACATGAAACTGCTTTATATCTTAATTATGTACATGAAGGAGGCCACAGATATAGAGCAATGGCTAGTACACGATTCCCGTCGAAGCTGGTTCCCGGATTTTCGCTTGTGCCAGACGATGCCGCGGGATTTCTCGAGGATCGCTTGTTTCCCTCGCCCCTTCATTCCGGCGCTGCTCCTTACTTACGTCATGTTACCCCTCACCAGCTCCAAAGAACTATATGCAAAGTGCTCGCCATAGTCTTTTCACTTCATTTAGTATGTTAAATAATTTTGTGATGTTTTCTCACGTACTAATGTCAGTAAAGTGTAAAAAAATTATTAACTTGATTTTTAAGTTTTAATTAAGGTAATTATAATAAATTAATTTTATTACTTGGAAATAAAATTTTAAAATTATTAAAAATTACAATGTTGATCTGCATCTTACAATGAATATTAAAAACAACAGGACACGATAAGGAAGTTTCATGGAAACCAATTATAATGTTTGCGTGTAGTTATATTTTAAATATTACTATATACTATATACTATATACGTCAAAGTAAACGTAAATATACATAATACCCTAATTATAGGTGAACTAACTGTCAGATGCCATACACATTTCTTCATGGCTTCATGACTTTCAGAAACACCTGGGCCAGTGTTTACCGCTATTGACTGTGACTTATCAATCCATTTATATTTGCATTGTACATAATTTCATAATCGTTCATTACTACGATTAAATATGACAAAATCATTTTCCAGTCGACTTCATGTGTTTGTCTCAATTTGTCCCATTTTAGAAGTCACAAACTATGAAAAACTCTTAAAAATAAAAAAAGTAGATAAAATAGGAAAATGTGACACGTGAACAGTCTTAAGAGAGAATAGTACGAAAATTAAAATTAAATGCATTAAATAAAAATTGCAACTTTCTCGAAACCAATATGCATATTTATAAGGTGGGGCTAAATTCTACCTGCAAACCGCAGGAGGTGATTCCTCAGCAAATAATAAGCACAAAATATACAGAACACTTTGTGTCTAAACTTAACGTTAACGATGAAATAAACCTTTGAAATTCGAATTTTGAAATGATATTTTCACAAAATATGTGAAAATAAATTACTTGTAAGAACAATACTCTGAACACCGCGTTATGTTATTAGGCTCTTCTAATCCACTGGTAACTTAGGCGCAAACCTTTCCACCCTTGTAATAATAACAGGAATGGCCATATTCTGCTTGCATACAACTTCTGTAGTGTCAGGAAATCAAATAATTTGATTAAGGTTTACTAAGCTATGTGACGTATATAACAAAATGATCCTCTTGTTACAACTGTCTACGACCTATCGTTTTCGTTCAAAGTGCGGTAAAGGATTAGGTGCACCGATACAGAGCCTAGAGCATAGGCAACACTGCGTACAGGCGTGTTTTGTTGTTCTCAGCGCACAGGCCGACGGTTGCAATTCAATGTAAGCAACGTGTGCCATATGTTGAATCAGCTAACAACCCCGAGACGAAAATGATAGGTCCTAGACAGTTGCAACAAGAGGATCATTTTTGTTACGTAAGTCACATGGCTTAACTAACCTTTATCAAATGTTTGAATATCTTGACGCTACAAAACTTGTATGCAACTAAACGGTAGCCATCCCTGTTATTTTCATAAAGATATGGAAGGTCTTAGTCCGAAGTCTCTATTATATGGATTAGAAGAACCCAACACTATAACGCGATGTTCAGAGTGTTGTACTTTCATGTAATTTATCTTCCCATATTTTGTGAAAATATTGTTTGAAATTCAAACTTCAAATGTTATTTCTTCGTTAATATTAAATTTAGACACTTAGTGCGCTCAATATTTTATGCTTATTTTTTTCTCAGGAATCACCACCTGCAGTTTGTAGGTTTAATTCAGCCCCAACTTGTGTATGTGTGTGTGTATATATATATATATATATATATATATATATATATATATATATATATATTAGAGAAGAGTTTGCCACCTTTCTGAACGATAATTTTTCCGAGCGACCTACTTCTGGGGCAAAATTTCTATCGCAGTAATCACAATTTTTTATAGTGGTACAAGAGATTATTTTAGTACGTCGCTCAGGCAGAATATTTGATAAATAGTTCACATCTTTTATCTTAAGAGTCCTGTTTTTTTTTCTGTCTTGACTTCCAAAAAGTATGGGCACTTAAATTATTTTAAATAATTTTCTTTAAAGGTAAAATATTAAATTATGTGTGCTATAAATAAAATGCGTCATAATTTGTTGTGATACGACGTACACTTGGCATGACAACGACAGTCTTCAAGTCAGTTAACTGAAACAGAATCAAGGCATACATGAGTGTTCTATGCACGAAAATTCTTACGAATTGTTAACTTGGTTTCACTATACTTTCACATTTCATAGCTCTGTTTAATTTAAGACTACGGTGATTCACATTCATGTGGTACTGTAATTTCTAAATTAACATAGTAAAACGTTTGATAAGAATCTGGAAATAATTTACTTTAATATTTACAGTTGTGTTTTAAACATGGCGACTCTTAAACGTTTACCAAATTTCATAGTCCATATTATCCTGGAGACTAAGACATACTTTATAGCTGTACCTACAGAAACTGTTAAAATTCAATATTCCTCGCCAAAATATTAAGTAAAATTAACCCTAAAAAGTCTTAACGTAAACTGTAGCGTAAAAATTAATCTTTAAAATTATTAATACCATTTCGTAAAAATTAATCTTTAAAATTATTAATACCATTTCGTGTTAACATTACGTAGATACAACGATCGTTTGCCTTCTATAATTTTTAATCACTGTTTTTAGTTGCCTATCGCATGATAAATTTTGACATTCTGAGATTTTATTGTGTTGAGCTTCAAGGGATAAAGTGACAAGAATGATATAAGTTATTTGAATAAAACATATTGTTAGAGTTAAGAAGTGGAACTGTTATTTTTTATATGTTTGGGACAATATACATAAGTCTGCCTTTAATGTTGTCTTTAAATTAATTATTTAAATATTTTTGTAGCCTATATGTCTCCTCGACAGCGTGGTCATCAGAGACGGTTACACAAGGATGTAAATTGTAAATAAACCTATCCTACTCAATGATACAAAGGTTTCAATTTCACGAATAAACGATACGTTAAACGTACTAGTTGTGGTAATAATTTATACCATATATTAGGTACGTATTGCTTTCTTATTTTTACATGAAAAATTACTTCATCCTAAGTAAATCAAGTTTTTACTACCCAACGCTGTGGTGGCTGAAATGTAATTTATCACGGTATAATGTATATCACGATATATGGTCGATTTACACTGCATGGACAGGAATTGGGGGAGGAATCGGCAATTACCTTTGTTAAGGAACCGTACCGGCATTCCTCTGGAGCTTTTATTTTTTAAGATACCACGAGACAGAAATCAGGATGACCTGTACCCTCTAGGAGGTCTGTAGGTTTTAATGTTTCCATATGTAATATGGAAAAAAAAAAAGCGAATTTTCTCTTTGTATTACGCCCAAAATTTCGTAAGGAAAACTGCTGCCGTACGAATCCTTGTTACCCAAATATAAGTAGTATACGCATTTAAGAACGTTAACTGAAAATTTCAAAATAACAGTCCAAATTTACTGAATTTATACGACGCAAAGTACTTTTGTACTGTGTGAGGTGATTCCAGAAATGTTTTAAGAAAAATATTATATGTATATAATCCGTATGTATAAAATTGATCAAAACAAAATGCGAGCAAGAAATGTTTGAAAATCCTTCTTTATGGAATCAATATTTCGTAATTCAAATTGCAGCTAGCTTTTATTTTAAATATTTATATTTAAAACGTATTATTGAGAAGTAGGCCCTGCAGTAATTTAAGTTAACGTTTTAACGGGTTCGCGAGCTTGCGTTTTCATAAGATGTTTGCTGCTAAAGATTCCACCAGTAACTAAGGTGTGGGTGTGCCAGTCGCGTCGCAGCGCATAACATGTTTCCACGACGTAACATTATCATCAGTATTGTTCGAGTTCCATATCTCACTAGTTGCCGCGCCGCGTCGTGGGTGGATATCGTCGTGAGCTTTACGAGCGTATGAGTCGCGATCCGAGTGAAAGATAAATCTCACGTACCCTTTGCTTCCCAAAGCTAAGACGACCTGGCGTCGTAAATTCCCGGCAGTATTTAAAGTCTTTCTTCCCGCCCATTCCTCCTTCAGCACCATCTTATAGTATGGCCGCAGCCTACCACGAGCTTCAAATGCATTGCAGTGTGTTCGTAAATACGTTTCTTCACGAAACTATTCCACGTGTGCCCATTGTGCCAACGTACTAAAAGAAAAGACACTTCAGACAAGGTCGGACCCTCATTGTTAATACACTATGCTAATTAAAAACACGGTTTATAAGCCATCCGAAATAGCTCAAATCGGCCGTTTCAGACTACCATATTTCAAAATGTACTGTCTGGATGTTTGTGGAACTCAGACAGAAACATGCAATCAACTTTGCTACAGACTTTCCACCGGTAAAATTATATTGTCTTGGCTAGAAGTCCCATAGTAAAAATGGATCGGCGGGAACCTTGCACGATAGTTCAGCGCTAGGCTCGTAGTGTGGTGATGCGGCGTTTGATACACACTGTACAGTCACCCTTATAGCTCCGTGGCTTTTGAGGCTCGCTCTTAAGAGGGGATGGTGCGCCAAAGCAGTGATTTATCACAATTTTCAACATAAATATTTTTGCCTCGCTTATTATAGAAAATCAAAGCTCGACAATCCGTAGATTACACTTTTGTACACCTTCTTACTTTATTACATTGTCGCAGACTTTCATATGTTTGGAGCAGTGATGGTAGACAGGAAACATGTCTTTTTTTTCTCTCTGCCATCACTGCTCCAAAAATAAGACTATCTGTGACTATGTAGTAATGTAGTATGTTGTACAAAAATATCATTCCTGACACCTTGATTTTCGATAATAAGCGAAAGGAAAAGTTGTGTCAAAAATTGTAAAAATTTGCTATTATTTATTTGTATTTAAAAAATAATATATTGAATTTTTAAAATTTTTATTTTTAGTTTCAGCATTTTTTAAAAATACAAATAATTGTTATTCTTTATTTTTATGAGCATGGCATTGTAGTCTGCAATGTCTTTATCCACTGTGATTTTTTTGAGTTTGGTATATCAGTTGGTTTTAGTGTAGTCCTTAAACCGGTAACATGCAAAATATGACTTTAACAAGCCATTACGCAAAAACTATGAGAGATAAAAAAATTTCATAATAGCCAAATTTAGTCACACGTAGTGTCTAAAATAAGAAAAAAATATCTGGTACAAATAAAAAATAATAAAAAAAATTTGATGAAAATTGCGGTAGATGTCGCTCGAACTGCGTGCAGCATGTTCGGAGTTACGTTTTTTCTCATAGGGAAGTAAACCTGCGTCCACAATGCTTACCTACGAAAAAGAAAACACACTTCAATTGGAAAGTATATTGATAATTTAATTTTAAAATGAAAAGAAACCGTTTTCGCGTGTTAAATTATCAACTTAATGTAACTTAAAATTCAGGAAAGCTCTGTGATTAGTCGGTTTGGTACACTAGCGATACCAGCGCTCAAGTGGCAGAAATTTTGCCTGTGCTAAACTTATAACATTGAACTTTCTAACCTGTAGTAGAATTAACCTTACCTGTACCCATACTACGCAGGTCAGAACAGTAGTAGTAGTATAAGTAAGTTGTCTGTGGAGTACAAGAGGGGACTAACAACAGTGCTTACGTTACCGTACTGTGCATGTACAACGTCATCGTACAACATTTAGCCACTAACATAATTTCGTCTCTAATTTAGCCAATGATTCGTGTGCTGTGGTTACTATACATTTGTTTCTGGACAATCATGTACACTTAAAAAAATATATTTACGTGAAGGTACTCGCCAATTCTATCATGTCTAAACTTTTTTTTTATGTTGCAACAAAATTGGTATCGTAGTGAATGTATTTGTAGTAATATGAATACTATGCCGACAAGAAAGGGAACCCGAGTGCAGGGTATCACAACCTGAGAAGAAAACTTTTAAACTGGGAGCCAGTAAGCGTCGTTTCTGAAAATATGACGTGTAATGGAGCCTTAAAACGTAACGACAAAATGCAAAAGCAAGGAAACGGGAATGATCCGAGAAAACATGCCTGCCAACGGCAACTATCGCCACGTTTCCCGCACACGGAAAATCCGGGACCAGTCCAACTTGGAATCAAGTACAGATCTACTTGGTGGGAGGCGGGTGGTCTGACCACTACACCACCGCGGTCCTCTGTTTTTAGAGTGCGATGTATTCTGTTCCCCCTCCCCAGAATTCTACCAACTTATCAGGGTCTTGTCGGCATTTGTGGCCATCTCAGCAAGTACGGATGAGCATCTATTAATCACAAGCGCGGAATTTGCGCCGATAAGCTTATTATACATTACTGTATTACGACGCGCGAAGTCATGTTACACCACATTAGTTATTTTTTCCATTGTCTGCCCATTCATCTCAACTCCTGTACCTAGATAGCAGACTAACACGACACATTAACAGTCATTTTAGGTCGTCTTGTGACGTTGCAGGTTTTTTCGTGGAGCTCCCGTTTCCCTCGCCTGTCTGATTCCATCGTTGCTCCACACCCATCTCAACTCACTTCATCCATTCTTCGAGCCGACCCAACTGTCACCTCAGCCTTCTCTCATACACATACCCGATGGTGGGAACACGTAGTGGATTTTCATTTAGGCTGTCTTCTGAATTAGGTTCACTACTTTTGGAGCCCATTCATTGTTTCGGACATTTTTTTTTTCGTGTGCTGTACTTAGACGCACTCTATTTATGCCCAAATGTATCCACAAAAATGGCTAATTGCTTCAAAATCGTGTTAGAAATCTGAAATTGTGAGAGTTACTTTGCAATAATAAAATTAACAGTGTCATGGTATCAGAATTACAGTTTTTAACGCTACAAAAATATGTGCCTCCGTTGCAAACAACTAACAAAGATTTCCATAATAATGCGATCAGATGATAGAGACTCGAATGTCATGTCTTACGTAGATTGCCAAATTTACAGTTTTGTAAGATTATATGAAACATGTATACCACCTGTACTTTACTGGCGGATGTACATGTAGTTTATCTTCCGAGTGAGATAGCGCAACGGTAACACGTAGGACACACATTCGGGAGGACCCGGGTTCGATCCCGAACTATAGCCGTCCTGATTTCGGTTTTTCATAGCTTTCCAAAATCGCTTCAAGCGATTGATGGGATTGTTCCTCAACAAAGCCATGGCCCATTATAAACTGCTCTCTTGTTCATGTCATTGTGTGAAGTTGTATCTAACTGTATCTAATGACCTCGATGTCGATGGGACGTTAAGCCCAATTAAAAAATTAATACAAATTACCATATCTGTGGATTTTTGTAATATTTATCGTTTTCATTTATTGGTTTTTTTTATTGTAGTGTAACATACGTTACATAATCATATGTGTGCAATTGCATTTGGAGATTGGTGTCACCATGTATTGTTTTGTAGTTTTAACCATGGGCCTATTTGTTTCGTTTTCTTTTCTTTGTTTACTACGTTGAAATAAAAAAGTGAGCGTTAGTTGAGATAGTGTGATTATATTTGATATTACCAAATATTTGATTGTACTACGGGCAACTAAAACAAAATATAATGTTTCAAGTTTGCTAATGGTTAATTTAAAAACGAATGATGACGTTGTGTGTTTTAACTGTAACGGAGCATCGAACAAAATACAGTTAATTGCATAGTGCGGATGCGAAACGTTCAAGTATCGTGACAATATAACTGCAATGTAAATGTTCATAAGTGTATCCACTCGCGAAGATAAAGGAAGGCGTGTCTGGAATATCCTGAGGTTGAAGAAGTACCTCATCACAAACATGCGCTCGTGAGTGTTGCTGCTTGGTTCAATGTTTTTTATGTGCATGTAAAACAACGACTGGCATTTATGGGGACGTGTTTTGTTCGTATTTCCTGATAATGAATACGTAAAGGAAATGTTTTGTAACTGTAATAACAAGGTATTTGCATACACTTAATTTATACTACCTGTAACCTAGTCTTGTAGTTTATTACTCTTTGACGTGCACATTGATATGGCGATGTAGCCTTTACGTTCCATGCATGCTGTGACTTTTCTTTACCTTGCGTTCATTGTTGTGAACACAACTGCGAAAGTTGTGCTCGTTTATGCATTAACATACAAGTAGAACGCCTTAAATATAACTTTTACGCGTTGATTCCCGTATTTTACGATTAATAGGTGACTACATACTTAAAAATATTAAGATGCACGTAGTGTATATTAGCCTACTCATATCACGTGTATGACAGATAATGTAACTATATTTAACTTAGTTACTAAGTCTCTGAATTTATTTGCGAATTGTAAGTAATAAATGTCGAACATATCTTAATTTTCAGACAGCGCACAACTATTTACAAAACAAGAGTAGTTTCGGTCCATGTGCGTTAATTATTATTGCCGTAATTTCGTGAAATATTCACGCTCTTAAAGGGAAAAAATAATATATATATAATTAGAATACTTGAGACGGGATTCTGCAGATCCTATCAAATATTAGTGTTAATTTAGCCTAATTATGAAGAAAACGGCATAATTTCCTGACAACACTAAAATTCTTTCCTACGAAAAGTTAATAACTTATTACCTACCTCTACATTCCATGATCAATTTTTTCTGAATCGTCTCGTTAAGCGTCACCTACCGTAGATAACGAAAATTGTGTTCTTGATATTAAGTGATATTTGAAGCATTATTAATATCAATTTATGACAGGTGTTAATATCTTTATATTGCTGTAGGTTTTTAAGACATGACACCAGTACTTTGACCATAACAATTCACAAATGCTGTACCATTATAATGTGAAGGGATTATATAAAATGTTATAGGCTTAGTTCCTTGGCTGACTGATAACATAGAAAGCCCAATAATTAAAAAAAAATTATGAAATCCAAAACAGTGCGAAAAATTGCAGCAATTAACACAACGCATGTACTGCAATGGACAAGAGTACATCGTTGTAAAAGTACATCTATATCACGGTGGATTGCGTAGTTGCTGACTCGGCACTCTTGAATGGTACCATCGGCACAGAATAGATAGCTGTGCAAAAACGAAATGATGTTTCGGTTTCTTTGGTGTAACAGTTCTCGGTCAGTTTAGGAATCACGAACAGAGCTTGTGTCTGATTGGTTACTGCGTCCGAGGCATTGAAATGCGGAGCTATAAGGGTGAAACTGCACGCGCATCACGGCTCACCGTACATTCCGCTCTGTAAAAAAAGACGTCGACATATATGATCGTTAATAATGTTGATATGGTACAACTTTCCCATACATTAATTATGTGAAATTAAATATATCCTTACATTTTATACGTGTATGCGTTTGACAAGATTCTGCTTCAACACGTTCATACATAAAAAGGAATGTAATATAAAAACGATTTTCGCTATTTTCGGCACTGACAAATTATGTTTTTAAGTTACTGGAGAACTTAAATTGGGTATACAAACGAGTAGTGTTCTATGAATGTCATCCACAAGTAGGCTTCAGTCACGAACGTTTAGCAATTTTTCGAGAGAACTTCTATCGACTGAATCTCTGCACTTTGCTCGGCATTCTGGAGAGGCGGCCACACTATTAATAAATACTCCCTAAATGTTAATGGATCCACAGTATGTTCATACTTCAGATTGTAAATAAAGCATATGCTGACAATTATTAATAGGCCATACTGGTATTACTGGCATACATTTGTGTTCCCTAAAAATAAATATGAACACTACCATTTATCAGTGTGAAACAATATTAATATATCTACTTTCTTAACACTATTTTATATTGGTATTGAAAACTTACAAATAATTTTAGAGTGTAGCATTTTATAAGTTTTTGTTACTACTATCACGTCGTGATTTTTCGAAATTTCTTTTAGTCTTGGGTGAAGAGTTGACTCTGCTGTGGGAAGGTGAGGTTCTGGTTGTTTCGCCTTCGTGCCGGGCTCGCTGACTACTTGTAGGAAGTTGCCTGATTTCCGCAGGTCAGCCACCTTTCCTAGCAAGATGAACAGTTATTCGCCTGATAACAAGGGTCGTTAGTTGTGAAACTCAGTGCCCGGTAGTTGGCCACTTCGGGGTTTCTAGCCGGAGCTTTTCTGACTTGGTAGGAAAGTTCGCGGCGATGGCGTAGTCGAACACCATTTTTGGGGAGTTGGTCGTTGTCGTCTGCCGAGGTAAGAGGCGTTGTCGGAGGCCTGGCAGAAATCTCGGGTTGACAGAGATGTAGTTATGAGTCGTGAGACGTTAGCCTTGGAAGGGCAACCGCCTCCCTAGAGCTAAGATGTCGGAGGGCTTGGATGACGCAGGGGATTGGACGCCATGTCTGTAGAGGACCTATGCCAGAGAACATAAGTATTCCGTCTGTAGAGGCAGACTTCACAGTTAAAATTAACGGTAATGGTATAAATTAAGTGTAAAGATAACATAATAAGTGTAATGTAAATTTAAATTAGTTGTGGGAATTAACTCGAAAGAAAGCGCGAGCCGTTATTTGAGCCTTAGTTTTAACATCCACACACCTGCGAGAAAAACGTAATTTGGTATCGAACAAGGTTATAATTTTATTCATTTATTTGTAAATGAAACTCATATGTTTCGCCGGTTTAAATAACCTTTAAAGGTTTGTTTGTAGCACGTTTTAATAATTAACAACTTCAACTTTTGGAAATTTTTAAACGTTCAAATTAGTTGTAATAGTTATCAACTTATAATTTTTAAAATTCAAACTGTTTAAATAATTTGTCTTAAATTTTACTAACCTTTCTAGTCATTCATCGTTGTATGTTTAAATTATATGTTTTGAACTTTATTAATTATTTTTATTAATATATTGCAGTCATTTTAATTAATCTGCCAGTGTTTTAATTAATTTTCAGTTGTAATTATTCTCTGGCCTTAGCTTTCTTAATTTATCAGTCTAGTGATAAGTTGTGTAATCATTTTTATGTCAGGTGTTATTCCAGGAAAACTCACAGACTCATTTCTTTGTTCGTAACCTTTGCAATCCTGTGGCATGTGTTGCATTTAGGCTATAAGAAAGTTGCTCCTTATAGTTATGTTTTGCCGTAGATATTTTTGTTTTGCCCCTTGAAGATAGGCCTCTTTATGTTTATTTCTTCTGGTTTTACTCCTGAGCTACGTCCCCCAATTTGTCATCCGTGACAGTAATATTTGTACTTGTCTGTGTTTAACAGGTACGTAATGGAAACCATACGCGCAGTATTATTATTATTATTATTATTATTATTATTATTATTATTATTATTATGATTTTACCTATAGGGTCATGAAAAATTCACGTTTACATTTGAACACATGTGATAATTAAAATGAATAAGTTAGTATCACTTTAGCAATTGACAATAGACTAATTTGACATCTCCTGGAAGGAACTGAGCCTCTTATAAAGAAGTATCTGAATGCAGGCGCAATCGTGTGGTATGTATGTTAGCGAGCAGCCGATGAGCGACTAGGATCTTTGAAACAGCTGCTGACTACAAGAGTGTACAGCTATTCTTGAAGGCTAGTGTACATCTCAGTGAACCCACGAATTTTTCCGGTCTTTCTTTGTAAGTCTTGAAAAAAAAATACTTCGTGTACGTCGTTTTGGTAAATTCGCAAACAATTTCGCACAGTGTAGGTTCTTGCCGTGCACGTCAGCGGAGTGGGCTAATCGCAGCGGAAGTATCTGGCCGGCAACGGAGCGTGAAGCTCCAGGTCGCAGTTCGTGGCTCGAAGCCTGCGGGACTCTCTATTGCTTCCTGGGAGAAGGTCGTAGAACTGCAGGCTAGAGGCTCTTCTTGCACGTCTGGCAACGGCCGAGCAGTTGGGGATACGCTCTGGTGCATACTCGAGAACGATGACAGTCTTACTGGGCGAAGGTGGCGCAAAGTTGGATTCGCACTCTGAAGAACCCGGGTTTTGATATAAGGCTCCGGCCACCGTGGTTTCTGTTGTCCATGGCTTACCGTAGTGGCTGTGTCTCGTATGCCAAGAATCTCAAAATCGACGACATAAAATTCTCAGAAAAATATCCCAAACGCCACGGTCGATTGTGTCTTAAGACCTGAGAAGCAATCTGTATAGAAGAAATAGTTCGTTCCTCCTTGTACATATTCACGCGATACCTAAAGTGGTATCTGAGAACGTAAAGAAACACTGATATTTCAGCATTGTTTTGTTTCATCAAACATGGATGACATACATCGTGGACATGTGCGACGGAGAAAACTATGTGCGGCAGTGGTTTTAACTGCAATTAAAAAAAAAAAAAAAAAAGAGTTGTGTTTAGTGGGAGGAAAAGAGTAACACAAGGAAGCGATAGAATAGATATTGGTGGCCAAAACTAAATAAAGGAAGTAGTTATGAATGTCTAGCAATGCTTCAGAATGAATTACGGTTAGTTACCCACGTAATCTTGGGACGCTAAAAATGCAGTTTGGACAGAATCAGCCAAGGAAATCTTTTGGTCATGTGACCGACGCAAAGCGATTGTGATTGGCCTTTTACGTAGGTTTCTGGGTAGGAAGCCAACAAAAATGTTAACATAAAAACAGAACACGTTCTATTACGTTTCTGGGTAGGCTTTTGAGTATGAAAATTGATATGCCTAGAGACATGGGAGGGTGCTGGAACATGGCTTATGCGGAAGTATGAATGGCTTAGCAGAAAACGTGCATCGTGTTAAGTCAGGCCTGTAACTGGGATAGGAAAAACGAACCCTTAGCCGAAGATTACCGAGGTTTTCCTCCTCCATCAGAAAACTTATGCAACATAAAAAATGTTACAACGTAATAATAATAACGAATTGAAATAGTGCATCTGTAATACTAGTCATTAACAAAGAATTTAGTATAGTATGCTGAAAAATTCAATGACGTAACAAAAATTTTATTTTGAACATGTTAAGGCTTAGATTGGAAACTATGGGCGTGTTTGGTGAAAATGAGGTTTGTGTTGTTTTAACACTGGAGTTCCGGCTCTGTTATTATATCGTCCTTAGAGCATGGATAACTAGATATAGCTTGGCGCCTTTGTTGTGAAACCTACATCTAGCCATAGGCCAAATATACAAAAAAACGCTACAAAATAATTAATGTTGAGATATCCATTTGTAAAGACCTTGAGGAATGAGATTTATGGACTATTTAATCTTTTACTATCAATGCACAACTGATTCATTTTTATTCATTCTTTAAATTACTGGAAAATGAAAATGCCAAGACAATGTAAACAGAACATGTAAACAAACTCTTATTTTACACGAAAATGAACGAGAATCGATGGATGCTGGTAATACGCGGCAGCGAATCATTCTGTATATACTTCTTTAAATGTGAGTGACATTTAAATACAATATGTTCACCGCTATGTAGTAATAATTATGAAACTTGTTTCGCTCGGTGCCCATCAACAGCTGATTAGATCTAGGAATCACTTCACAGCATGGAAAGGGATAGGCAATAAGCTCTCTAGTGGTTATCTATGCTATTATGCTGCCTAGTGTGAGACTGGCTTTGACAGACGTCATGAGTGATACCTCCCCCAGTTCTTGTCCTTGTATAAAGTTGAGTGTAACTGTCTGTAATGACCTCGCTGTCGATGAGATGTAAAGGTCACTTGACTTGGCAACGTCGATGGAAACCCGACGGCAGCTCTTTTGCACGCTCGAGACTTCGGAACGCGTGGGCGCCAGGGAGTGGAGTGGATTTATCTGCCTTGGTCGCCAAATACCAACAGTACGCTGTAAAAACATTCCTGAACAGCATGGAAAGTTTATCGCCCGTAAATAGGAACATGACAAATTCGCGTATTCATTTGGACAGAAGGTAGAATTCAATTAACTGTAACTTTGTGTCACTCCCACATACTATACGCAATTAGTAGGGACTGGAAAATTTCGCCAATTCAATGACATGCAGGCTAGAATCTATTGTACTGTGCATACTCAAGTCCCATATATTCATTCATTGTCTGTTGTTCCACTGAGTAGCGGCTAGTTCACTAATAGTCGGGCTTGAGTATGCATAGTACAATGGATTCTAGTCTGCAAGTAATTGAATTCGCGAAATTTTCCAGTCCCTAGCAATGGACGACTTGAAGTACACGCCCCTGACGTCACCGCAGAGAAAAAGTACTGTGGGAAACAAAGCTTGTTTACAAACGTGCTGATTTGTTAGTTGGCAATTGCAGAAAGCAAAAATGTTGCGCAATCATAGATTTGCACGCGAGGGTAAAAAATTGTAGTTTTTACTTCATGGTTAAGATACGCAAATACATAAGATTAATGTTTACCTGAAAAAACGGCAAATTCCAAACAAATAATCAATTTTCTTGACGTACATCTCATCCGGGACATTTGACGCCAAATAGCTAAATGAAGGTTATGTTCGGCTGCGGTATCCACGGAGATAGGAATTATTTCCCACACCTGACTGAAGCTCCGCCTCTTTTCAAGTCGTCCATTGGAAACATTTAGAGCCAAACAAAATTTAAATTCTTTTTACATGCAATGATTATTTTTTGGTTGAAATATTCGTAACACTAATGTTTTCAAGAACGTTATCTTTAGCTGCTAAATCGACAGTACAAATACTTTTTTTTTTCATACACGCAGCATACATTTAGTATCTTTACGTACTAGCGTATAGTACAGTCACGTTTGGGCAAGTCGCCGACTGAAAACTGAACCTTAGGATGATAACAAGAAGAAGAAGAAGAAGAAGAAGAAGAAGAAGAAGAAGAAGAAGATGGAGGGACAAGACAAAGTCGCAGTGGCTGGGACAGTTTTAAGGACCTCGTCTATCCAAACAACGCGTATTCATGATGTTTCGTCACGGAACTACATGTACCTCGGTTTACCCACAGAGCTTATGAAGCAAGTGAACACCTGAAATCCTTTTTAGGATTTCAAAATGCGGGGAATAAAAAAGTCATACATTTTTTTAATGAAAATATTTAGGTATCTGCTACGTCCACATTCACTCTTACACGTTATTTTATATATATATATATATGTGAATTCAAGCTTTATTCTTCAATATATACAGTTTTACTTCCTTGTGGTTTTGGTTTTGTGCACTATTTACATTTTTTTTCTGCTCGAAATGGCTTGAAAGCAGGATTAGCGAGGAGTTGATGGAGAGACCGTCAGTTGTAATTTAGATCGTGGGTGAATTTCACTTGGGTTAATTTTTCAACACCTTAAACTTAAAGTTTTTAATGACCTATCCTTCCCTCTTGAATCATTTAGTAAAGATATTAGTTTAAGCCGTGTCATGGACAGAGGTTACAGGCAATCTGTAACATACCTGATAAAAGCAGTAACTTAATTATACCATCTCAGAACATGTATAAAACACAGTAAGTTCACGAGCATATATCGGTCACCGCCCTAAATGGGGACTCTCTGTTCGTCTATATACTAACTGACCCCCGTAGCACCTACTTTTTTTAAGTTATGTTTGTTCCCGGATTATTACCGAATATATACAGTCAGAAATTGCGATTTATTAAAATAATAAGTACAGAATAACATAATTAAATAACTTAAATGCAATATTAAGCGTATTTAGTTTAGCTACCCACTGTATTGTACAAGTAGAAACACTGTAAAAGCAATAAGTAATTTATAAGTACTATTTCGAAATTATTAATATTTAATTACTATGCATATTTACCTTTTTATATTATAATTTTCTTGAACAGTAGTTTATAACGGTAGTGACATTAACTGAACAATTGACACTTTATTAGTGCAAATTTCTACAGAAACATTTAGTCATTGGTGAAGTTTTTGTTGTGTTATTTCTGTTAAAGTTTTTTATGCTTTTAAACACATTACCGAAATTGCAATTAAAGTAACTGGACAAAAATCTAAAGATTGTGACAACAAATTCAATTAACTTATATGTTAAAGCCGTCAAAATTTTTATTTCAGTTTACTATTTTGGCATTCAACGGAAAATATAGACAGTATTGTGATTCACAGTTTTCAGGGCTATTTTGCATCCACTGTATTTGAAAGCGAGAATTGATTCCATTTTACTTTATAGTTTCACTTACAGCAATTGGATGTGAATTTAATAATAACAATAAAAATTATTATGTATGCACTTATATAAGTACTGATAATTTTGCAATGCTGAAACTAAAAATAAAAATTTTAAAAATTCAATAATTTTTTTAAAAGACAAATAATTTTTATTCTTTAATTTCATGAGCCTGTCATTGTAGTCTGCAATGTCTTTATCCACTGTGATTTTTTTGAGTTAGGTGTGTCAGTTGGTTTTAGTATAGTCGTTAAAACGGAAACATGCAAAAAATTACTTTAACAAGCCATTACGCAAAAACTATGAGATAAAAAAATTTCATAAGAGGCAAATTTAGTAACATTTTAAGTCTAAAATAAGAAAAAAATTATCTAGTACAAATAAAAATAAAATAATGATTATTTACCTAAATTCTCGTCTACTTTTTCTCTCCAAAAATTGATCAGCTGTTTCTTTGAAAATGTTCTAATAATGAACATAACATATGAAGTTGCGGTACCGATGTATCTTACGTACCTTTGTCTTGTACTTTCCACAGGACTTTACTATTTATTTCGTAACACCAAGGGTTAATGTTGGTTTCAACTGCTTATATGTGTGCGTACATGTATGTATATGTGTGTATATATAAGTTATCGGTTAGTGATGAATATTATAATCTACTTTATATGTGATGATTAGTATGATAGCTAAATTTTTATTTATTATATATTATTATTCTATTCAACTTTATGGAGTGGAGAGATTTAGATTAGCGCAAAACATTGTGGCCTTGAGCGCTTGAGAAGGCTAAATGAGAAATGAATCAACTACAGATTGCGACAGCGGAGTAAACAAGAGTGCGCCAATAAAACTAGCCAGCCTACGCCAACGTCCGCCATGTTTTCGAAATACAAAATTCGATAGCGATTCGATTCCGCGGTGACTCGAACCCTGACCACAAAGTGTAAAACGAGTGTTCAGACCACTACAGCACCGCGGAATCTTATTCAACTAAACAAATCACTAATGCTGCTTTTGCAGAGATTTGTGTAGGCCGACTTTTTATTTTTCCCAAAATATACTTATTGACATGATGACTGTAGTTACAACTTGACTGCTCGTCAACAGCAGGATTTCTTGCGACGGAATAAAATTTTTTGATCGAGCTTTGCAAACCACTGTCATGACAGGCACACTTAGGCTTTAGAATTAACACAAAACTCAGAATTACGGGTACTCTTAAAGCATGCGCCGGTCATTCGTCTTGAAGCCCGACGAGAGTGCCTTGTTCCACGAAAGGTTGTGGGCTCTTCAAAGAGTATGAAAGTAATAGACGAGACTTTCATAGAGTTGACTGGTTTGAACAGCGCGCGCATCTTTCTGCGTATGCGCGAGTCGCCGAGTAATGCCGGTTTTTAAATTGTTATTGTCGTTTTTCTAACCCAACAATATCCTTAAATTAGAATATAGCCTTTTCTAGTGGTTTAAACTATTCTAAATTGATGTAAACTAATCAGAACTGATTGTCACAGAGGTCGGGACGATAAAGGTATGGTAGACCTGCGCAGAACGGAAGCGCAGAGACGAACTAACGAAAATAAACAGCCAAGTGTAGCCAGACCAACAATCACAAAATCCACAGACACCACAGCTGAATCCCACGCATTTCCACGCACAGTGTAAACTCAACGGAAAGTGAAAAAAATTCCTTGTTTTACACGTGTGCCACGCTGGCAATTTGACAGAGCGAGTTCACCCCAATATTCTGCGGAAAGTGAGTAGTCAAGGAAAAAAAATCTTGTTTATCATTCACATTACTTTTCATTTATAATCAATTTATGTTCCCACACATGTTACAAGTGTAAATGATAAAATTATTTAAAAAATAACTTAAATTTTTAAATTGAGCATCCCACACAAATTCCACACATTATACATTCCACGCAAAATGCCACATGCTACTTAAAACTCCACACATTTTGGCAACACGGAACGGCTCATCGAAATGGTTCTTCTTCTTCGGCCGTCGTCGTGAGAAACGACGCCAACGAGAGCTGCCGCAGACAGGGACGGACAGCTGATGCAGCAAAGTAAGATGGACGCGGCATTCAATAGAAAGGAAGTTCTTCGTTCTATTATTTACAGACGCTCCTTTCTTCCCTACGTGATATGGCTTCATGTGCCGCGCAGAGGAAAGAACGTTGTCTTTGATTTAACGAGGGGATATTGTTCCCAATTTCATAGATGGATAGACTTCCTGGCTGACGTCTGGTCAGAGACCGCGAACCTTGACCTCTGTCTATAAATGACAGTGGCGTGACTCACGAATGTCGTTACTGAAGTGGTAAATTCAGTCCCACTTATGAAGTCTTACGTATTTACCTCTTCTTGTGTGTGGCTCTTTTTTCGGTTAAACTCTGTACAAACGAGCAACCTTCCAAAAAGAGTTAATTACATTATTCAGAGTAAGGGAGAACAATGAGTAATTTAATTAAGGAATTCCACCTACAGTATTTATCACGAGTTTCCATGCGTCTCAGTAGTTAGCAGGCAGATCACATACCATTACGACTATGGTCCTATCTTGATGTGTTCCCGAGTCCGGACCAGTACATGTGGGGATACATGAACACTTCCGAATGATTTTGTTTCCCCACACAAGGGAGTTATCATTCTGGACAATCCCAGGTTCTCATTAATTCTGTACAACTTCAGAAGTCTGCTAAACCCGGTGTGCGTTGTTTATGCCAGAGGATAGTCCACAGATGTACGGATTTCATCCAAATAAGTAACATTTCATAAACAATAAGGTTCCAGACTTTACAGCTCAGTGTTCTTTGACGTACCTGCAATAAGACGTTTTACCAAATACAGTATGATAATATAGCAAAGTCATAAGACAAACACGAGGTAGTTATTTAATTTCAGCTCCATCCGTTAGGAGACCTGTTCCTTCTACAGTAACACATTTTGATTTCTTTTGGGTCTTTTTGACATTTCATAGTGACAGGATCAAGACTTTGTGGGACAGGGAAATAAATTGATATTGACCATTAGCTATTTTGAATGCTGTCGAGCGTGGACCGACGTTACTAATTAACTGGATAACATCACACAGCCATAATATACAATAAAACCTTGATGAAAAAATAATCCAAAATTAGTTGTTATTGGAAGAGATTCTAACTACACCAAATCCGTTTAAGTAAAAATTTTGTTACACTGAGAGAAAGAATTGTTTCATTATGCTAAATATATTTGTTTGGGTGATGTTTGCTTCAGTTAAAAAATATTTTGTTGGTAAGACCAAGCTTGGAGTCCTCCAAACTAATTTAATTATTTCCCTCGACCAAATTATTCATTTAAACGCACTTAGTTTGTGCCAAACGTATATTTGGTTTACAGGACGTCGAATAAATATTTTGTGTAAACAAACAAGTCGTTACAACTTGTCAACAAAATATTATTGTTAGTTATAAGTGAAGTGCTTTGAACCAACAATTTTTTTCGATGGACTAAATGATTTTGTTGGCGAAACTAAATCCATTTGGTTGACTTGCGGTATATGTCAGGCTGGCAAGCGTGAGCGACAAGATGGCGAACACTGTATACCTCAACATTCAAAATATAAGTTTGAGCAACGAGTAGAACGTCGAAACTGTTAATCAGCATAATTCAAGTATCTAATTTTAGCTATAACAATTTCAAAGTGGTTAATTCGATTGATTACAAAAGAAAATGCTATAAACTTGAAAAACACCGCAGCTGCACGTCTCGTTCTTTGTGCTGCGGTGCACGGCAATAATTTGGTAATATTACTTGACGTCGTTTTCCTTTTCGCAGACGGAAAACAAACATGCTTAAAAATAAAGCAGTACAATCGTAATTTAATATAAGGCCTAACTATTCCTATACAAATAACAAGCTCGGTCTCGTGGAAGCACTCGTAGCTCAGTTGGTTAGGTCATGAATAGAAAGTAGTAAGTGAAGGGATAGTGGATCATACTTTTTTTTAGATCTTAAAATTTCAGAAAATTTTTAAATTTATAAAATATAATTTTTTTAGTTCTGAAAATATTGCACGTGCATTTGATATATCCAACGAAATATTTTTATGACCAACTAAATATTTAATACTGCTAACAAAATTCAGCTATTTGCCTCAAACGAATCGAGGTAACAAAATAATTTGGTACGAGCAAACAAATATTTCTTTGCCCCTATACAAACAAATGATTTAGTAGATTCAAGCAAATTTTGTTTGCACCAACAAAATTTTTTTCTCAGTGTAGTAGATACGAGGGATAGAATTGACTCCTCTTAAAATCCGTTCATTGTGAATTATTCTTTTACTGTTGCTCTTATGATCACTGTAGACATTAGTTCACGGTCACACTTGACGCAGAACTACGCCACTTAAACCTGTTCAGCTTTATGTAACGGTTACACGTTCAGCTTTATATAACGGTTGCACGCGCTCCTATGTATGTGAAGCTCTAATGTAATGTGAGTGCTTTCAGAACTATCAACGTCAATTGTTTACAACCTAAACATGTGAATTTAATCAATAGTTAAGTTTCCTTCCAAAATTTTGAGTTTAAGTTTTTCAAAAATAGTTAACCGGAGCGAGTCTGTCGTCTTCGTATTAATTTTAGCATTTGTTCCTCAAATGTTTCATTACCACTTAGTATTTCAAACTTACCTGCGAAAATAGGGTGACTACAACTAAAGTATTGGAAGGGAACGATTTCACAAACAAAATTTTAACAGCCTTACAACTTTCGTTTCTTGAAACACCATTCATGCATTTGTAACTTCATATCTTATAACTTCTGATATTTTTCCCCTAACATATTTAAAATGTTGATTTGCAACGACGCGTATCTCGTTTACTATTTATCAAGCAATAGTATTGTTAGTCAGTGAGACCCAAACTTTTTTTTACGGAAGAAACTACACCCGGGAGTGTGTTTTATCTGTTGCATATATTCTGATCAACGTTAGGTGTGTACGTATGTACGTAAAATAGTTTGAGTCATTCGTTGATTTGTGTACGTAAAAATATATATGGCCTGTTCACTATAGACTGAGCACTCAGCAGAACTTGTAATTAATTAAAATATATGTTTAATTTGGCTAATAGATGTTCGCTTTTTAAGTGGATTGAAACGTTTACACCGGTTTTCAGTTACATCGCAGTTTTCTGATTAAAAACTGTAAAAATGGCTACAAAATGGGCGAAAGAAAACTTTATGCAGTGCTCACTTTATCGTGAACGGCCTATAGTACCGTACGTTGCGCAGCTCCTGGTAATAGGCAACCACTGATACTTGAGATGTATGTTGGTTGCAGCTCTTGCAGGTGAAACAGCATTCTCATATATAGCAGTACAGCATAAATTAACTGTGTCAATTCTTTACCTCCCCGTTATTAGGTGGCCAGTATACTAAGACATTTAATTGCGTTGCAGTGGGTTTGAAATGCCGCGTTTATTTGTGAATCCATTACTCGAGTTCGCGAAGTACCTATCTGTCATCTACGAAAGGTAATGCATTTCTAAGGAGATTATTCAGTCCTCTCAGAATATCACATACATAAGAGACACAGTTTCTGAGTCTTATGTTATAAGTTATACCACAAATGTACTATTCAGATTGATACATAACTAATTGAAAGCCAACGAAGGACGGTACAGACTTCCTGCCATGAAAATGATGCGGCCATTGCAAACATAAGAATAACAGAAACATTGTGAGCTAATCCAATTCCTTATGTTTAAGAGCGAAGTGGCATGAAGTGAACTTTAGAGTGGTCCTTAACGCTTCTTCGTTCCTTGTAGGCTACGCATGCACTTAAGGGTGTTCAGGTGGTATAAAGTCATAATTCATGTTTTCATTAAATGTTAGTTTTGTAGACGGTATCTGAGTACAATTTCCTCTTCCGAAACAATTTTATTTCTTATAGTTTTCTCTTAATGATGCATCAAAGTTAAAATTTGCATGTTACGCTGCCATGAAAGAAGTGAAAACCAATTTACATGCTTAAACGAAATAATTCACATTGAAATATCATGACATGGTCTACATAACCTAACATGTATAAACTCGCAACGTAATATTTCGAATCTAAAAAAAAAAAAAAGAACACCACAAAACTACAGAAAAAACGTTATAAATTCAACAACTTTTTACGGTACAAAAAGTTTATCACTCTGAGTTTTTTTTTTTTTTTTTTTTTGTAATATTTGGTTTAATATCCCACGGCACGTTTAAATAAGTCCATTTGTTTTCAATGTTTACATGGCAGCGTATAATGCAAATTTTGACTTTGACGCACAGTCATGAGAAAAGTATGCGTGCTAAAATTGTTTCGTTAGCGGAAGTTGTACTCAGAAATATCTTCTACAAAATGAATAACATTTTCATTTGAACGCCTTCGAAAGCAAGGTTAGGGAACTAATTTTAAAATATTTTTGATATCGTGTCATTGTGACGTGTTTCATGCCAGAAGATCACAAGGGTTGCCTGGCTGTCAAATTCTGATGTTCAGTTCAGTATAAGAAACGAACGTATATCTATGCAGGAATCAGTTTCATCTTCAGATAATTATACTGTTGCTCAGTATTTGTCGAATTTACATACGTACCATCAATTAACTCTTTTTTTTTTTATCTCGGTAGCGGCTCGCATAGCTATGTTTTCTTTTTCAGTGCCCTAGAAACAGCAAGCAAATAAATGCTTTCGCTCTAAAAAAAAAAAACTCAAAAATGCTCATTATTAAAAAAAAATCTTGTAGCAATGTTTTCCTAATCTCACTGCAGTGAATGCTTTTTTTTTCGAAAGCTATGTAGCCTATTGAAAGGTGACCAAGTCTTACCGAATATAATTTTTAATGTAAATCTGTACCCGTTGTCACACCAGGGTATCCGAGGAAGGCCAAGCTCTAAAGACTACCACCTATCACGCTCTTCAAATCCTCAGTAATATGCGAGTAAATAAGTTGTATTTTTACAAAACTTTAACACATGTGCCCATTGTGCCAATGTATGAAGAGAAAACACACATAGGACAATCACGGGATGTTATTGTTAAGACACAACGCTCATTAAAATCACTGTTTGTAAGCCCTCCAACGTAGCTAAAAACGGCCTTTTAAGAATGCCGTGCTTCAAAATGTACTAACTGGATGTATGTGAAACACAGATATAATCGTGCTATGAACTTTGCTACAGACTTTCCACCAGTGAAATTATATGGTCACCGCTTAAAGTCCCATAGTAAAAACTGTTTGGTGGAAATCTTGAACGCCAGTTCAGCGCTTGGCCCATTGAGGTGATGCGGCGTTTAAATCGTGCTTCAAGATCGTCCTCAAGCGCGTAGAGTCGCCGAGGTAGGCAGCGCCCCTAAGGGCGGCGATACCTGCACGTTAGACTCACAAATGGCGGAGACATAAGGGCTACCTTGAAACGCCGCATCAAATGCCACATCGCCTCAACGAGCCAGACTTTAAAACAGAGTGCAAGGTTCCCACCGAATCGTTTTTACAATGGGACGCTAAGCGGTAACCATTTAATTTTATTCTTTGAAAGTCTGTAGCACATTGCAATCTGAGTTTCACATACATCCTGTTAGTACATCTTGAAGTACGACAGTCAGAAAAGGTCGGTTTTTTTTTTTTTGCCATTTGCAGGGCTTAGAAGCAGTGTTTTTAATGAGCACAGTGTCTTAACAATGAGGTTCCGACCTTGTCTGAAGTGTGTTTTCTTTTCGTACGTTGGCACAGTGATAATCCACACGTGTAATGGTTTCGTAGAAAAAAAAACCTCTTTACGAACACACTGCAACGTATTTGAAGCGTGAGGAAGGCGCATTAGAGCTTTTCTCGTCGCTAAGTTGCTTCTTAGCCATCTACACATTACATAAGACTCGATATATGATATTTCCTAAAAGGTTTTTCGACGTTTTACGACTTCTCATAAAAGAAATTTTAATAAAATCTTGGAACAAACTCGGAAATAAATTTTGTGTGCTCTTTAAACATAATTATGAACATTTAACATGCTATTTTTGTGAAAATTAGTCAGAGTTGTATGCATTTTTTTTTTGCCATAGAAACTCAATGACTGAAATTATCTTCAATCAAACAAGTCATTCACTTTCAATCAGAGTTTTGCGTTTGGGTACTTTTATTCTCAACGTTATCATACAATATAAAATTTAACTACACGCAAACCACTTATTGACATTCCATTAAGCGTCTGTAACGTACACTGGTATCTTCAACATGCATTGTACATAAGATGCAAATAAGCGTCGTTATTTCCCACAAAAATTATTTCTGTTGTATTCATATTTTTCCTTGTATTTTTATGTAGCTGTATATTTAATAAATTTTAAATTGCATGCAAGTATAACCCATTTTGTCCCTGCAACTTCGCACGTTGTCATTGCCGGACAAATGTTCACTGACAAATAATGTTACCCTACTTTATTCGTTCATGTGATTTACAACCGCTAATTCCGGAACATTCTGTATAGATGACGTGGTTCACTGTTGTTACGTAAATATGTCCATTTTACTAGTACATTAGCGAAGTAGGGCAGTCGTATATCGACATACCTAGAGCTGTGGCAAAACAATGACCTTGCTTTCGAGAGGGAAAGGGGGGGGCGGGTTCTATTCAAAGTCCTGTAATTTTTACTTTTATTTTTCTAGGGTTTTCCTAAATAACTCCACGTGAACACTGGAACGTTTCCTTAAACAATCTCTGACCGATTCTCTTCTTCCTTCCTCCGTGTTCCTCCATCAACGCTGTGTTGTGAAGCTGTTGTGAGCAAATAAATGTACAACAAAAAAGTGCTCTCATTTCATTCTGTTTAAAATTAAATTTCGGTAGCGGATAGATTATACTTACGTAAACCCAAACCCATTTTTTAGTTCCGTAAAGAGATTTTACTTTGTCTTTGTGGGGTGGCTGTTTCCCTCTCAGTATGATTGTGTTATTTTGTGAAAAAAATAAACAACTGTAGCCGAATGCTGAAAAATTATTGACTTTATCCATACATTTTGGGTTTGTAGTTTTCTTAAGGCTACTAAACTACATTCATAAAAAACTACGCTTTAAATGGTCCAAAGCACACGGATATATAAATATACACACACCGTACCTCTAGATCAATAGGGACTCCTCTCTAAAATATTTAAAATATTTTCCCGAGATATTTGTATTGTAAATTTTAGCAGAAAACAAATTTTGGTGTCAAACACATTCACTGTAACCATAATACCACCTTTCATGTTACAATTTATAATTAACAGTTGTCATTACTGTTATATTATAAGTGTATAATTTTCATCATAAAATATGAAAAAATACTTAGCAATGATACGAATCAACTCATAAAACCACTATCATGCACGCTAAATAAGTGTTGATATTACCTTCAGGAAGACAATTGAAAGATGCGTTACGCAAGGTGCCGAACTCAAAATGTAAGTTTAGCCCCTATCGATCTGGATTATAATATACGCGTCTGTATCACTGTTTCATCACATTGTCACAGAAATTTGTTGGGACATTATTAACTGAAGAGGGATGTATGTATCTTGACATGTCTACGTTTCTCTTTCGTCGTCCTACGACAGCAGCTGGCTCTCTCGCGATTTACGATGGAGGGGTGTGATCTCCAGTGTATCATGCTACCAGGGTTGACTTTTTTCAAGGCAAGATTATTCCTCTCTGTCTCTCTCTCTCTCCCATCTCGCACTTCCTTTTCATTGGAGAGATGTAATAGGCAGTTGGCGAGGCTCGTTACCGCGGCGCGGAGATAAAAGAACAGCGCGGGTGCTACTCTGAACCACCGCAGCTGGCACCGCGCCGCATTGTTGTCTGGTTATCAGTCTCACCATCGCGCTTCCAGGAACACTGCTCTCTTCTAGGAGGGGGGGGGGGGACCCTACGCTCGGATATGTTGTTGATGGTGACCCCTCCCTCTCCCCTCCTCCTCGGAGGTC
>PNEQ01103239.1:0-28034 GCA_003012365.1 Medauroidea extradentata | reverse complement strand
TTGTAAATGTAATTAATTTGATCAAAAAACTTTTAGTAACGACAGAAATCCTGGCATAAGGAATCATTACTTTTGTCAGGTTTTTTTACAAGTGACTCAAGATTTAAATCCAGTTATTTCTATCGCTGGAATTCCTCGTGTGTTATGACAGAAAAAATCTTAATACTATGTAGCTTTATATATAGAAATTATTTCAGTAACTTTGATCTTAGTCCACGTATTCGAATCTGCTACATTTCCATTCACAAGAGTTAGCTTCTAATGATTTAAGACATGTGTACGTACGATTGTGTGTAAGTGCATGCATTTGTGTGCGTGTTTTGTTTATAACGTAACGAATGGCCTAATGAAGTGCGTTATTTTGTTTGGTTTCTATTTCAAAACGTTGGTCAATTTGCATGTGTACAAATGTAATGACATAGAGAAAGTAAGTTACTTAACTTACTGACGAATCCTTTTGTATCAACATAGACAGTGTGGCATTGAAATAAATTTCACATTATTGTTAAACGAATCTGTTTCTCTGGAGGTTTTGTATGGGCGCATTTATTATTATATTCACACTAGCAGTCCCCCGCGGCTTTGCTCGCGAGTATTATTCGTAACTGGTAATGATTACTTTAATTAAAAAACCTCTTTGTATACAATATTGGTACTTCAGTCATCAAGTGTAAGAATGTTGAACTAATTCTGCAGCAGGATAAGTAGCTATGGCTGTCCACGCGAAAATCAGTCTTAAAATTGTCCCTGCCACTAACAGCGACTTCGCCTGGGCCGTATTTGTAGCGCTGCCAATTTGACGCTGTCGGGTAGTTACAGACACCTAAAGTAAGAGGTTAATAGAATGAAAAACATCTGTTTACCCTGTGCACAACCATTGGTGACTGTGCCCTCAATTATATATTTTCAAAATATTCACTTGAACTTTATTGTTTTTACAAAATTTCTGTGGGAAAGGTTTCATTGAAACGTATTTGGTGCCTTAACTTGAGATTAGTGAGATTATATATCGTCGGTTTACTGCCAAAAGTGACCAAGTCAAAGTGAGATAAAATGATTAAAATGATAGGAATTTAGCAGACATGTGATATTGGTAGAATATTCAAATTCTGACCCTAAATTTATGATCAATCGCTGACTGTCTAGTATTTTTTATCTTCATGTATACGCACAGGTTGTTCTAGGAGCTGGGTAAGCTGAAAATTACATGGTACGTAACCAAAGAGTAAATACTTTGATTTTAAAAAATTCAGATTTTTCGAAAAGAAAAAGTAGAAGACACGCGTTGCCAACTATTTCAGCAAATATTTCTCCCGAGTGACGTACTTCTGCGGTACAATATCTGACGCCAGCGCAATCAATTACGCTTAACAAATGCGATCTTCCTACTAAATATTTGTTCATAAAATGGGCAAAACCTGTTATTTAGATTGAACGTCCAACAGCCCAACAATTTATTTGTTTATTTATTTGTTTTCCCGCGTATAGTTCTGGTAAACACCGGTTTGCAACAAGTACGTGAATCACTACAATCCATTTTACATCAGTATTCAAGTACAATTAAATAAATTTACAAATTAATGCCATAACAAATAACTAGTACAGTTTACATTAATAGTTACATAACCATGCGTATATTTCAAAACTATTGCAACATACCACTTTTTAAAAATTTAATTACACAAAGGTAAATAAAATCAACTGTGCTATTACAGTGGAAATGAGTTTGGCTTCTTAGGATGCTACTTTAGTCCATTGGTCTGTTGGTCATTCCACATTTTGGCTGCTAAATACGTAAACGATTTTCTGTACGCAACTGGAATTTTCAAATTGTTTTTGTGACGTGCAAAATGTCTGTGATCAGGTATGAGTTGTTCTAGTTTATTGTAAAGATATTTTGGTTATTTAGACCTTTCGATTTTTGCAGTCTGCCTGGCAAACTGTCGCAGTCTTCAATTGTCCATATCCAGCCAACCAGAACATTGAAAATATTTGGTTATGTGCTACCTTCTATTAAAATTGTAGACATATCGCAGACAAGCATTCTGTAGCTTCTGTATTTTGTCTTAAAGTGATTTTTCTATTCCTGTAAACAGGCCCGAGCAATAACTGAAAGAGGCATAGAACCAATAGATCACAGACTTTAGTTTTAAATTTATAGGTAATATATATTTAAATTTTTGTAGGTATTTCAGCCGGTAGTACACTGTTTGCACCAAGTCTGCAATCTGCCTGGTCTAAGCTATTTTTATGTCTGGATGCACCTGCGATTTTTTAATGGTATTTGGTGTTCCAATTTGTATGTAAAAACTTTTGTTCGTGTTAATTTGAAGGCTGTTTTTGCTACATCAACTGCTAGTTTTTTCAAGATATTAGTTTATTTTACAAACTGTGAATAGCGATCAACCAACCGTTTCACAATTTCAAGTTGCAATTTTCTAGATTTCTTAATATCAGCGTTTAAGTATTGTAAAAATATAATAAAAAAGCACTACATTTTGCACGTGACTACAAATAATTGTTTTTGAGAAAATATTTGTAACATCTTACATCACTATAATTCTATATTTCTTATATGTGCATTTATATGATGGTTTCTCTGGCGCTGCAAGAAGATAACTCAAGCTTGTAAGAAACCAAGGTTCCAGTGTGCCTCCGGCTTAAGCGTTGAGTTCAATCAGAAGTCCACCCGCAAATCACAGACGTGTATAGGCTGTTCACGATAAATTTAGCACTGCTTACAATTTTTGTAAGCCACTATGCCGCCATCTTTAATATTTCAACCACGAAAACCTCCATGTAACTGAAAACTAGTGTAAATACTTCACAACTCTCAAAGCTTTACTTGTATAGCCCAAATAAATACGTTATTATTATTACTGTTGTAATTGTTGGGAAGTACTCACAATAAAGTGAACCACCTTGCAATATATCGAAATATCTCGACACGTTACAGGTTTTAAATACTATGGTACGATGTGAATAATTTCAACATCTAAGATAAATTTGTGTATGGATAAAAAAAAGCGTGTTTTAGGCACGGGGGTAGCATAAGGTCTTAATGATGGCGAGGGGGGGGGGGAAGCCAAGAGGGGGGAGAGGTAGCCACCAAATTTGCCAGCGGCCATACTGCTTTAACCTCAAAAGTACACATCAGACTGGTATTTTTATGGTAAATTATGTATTATTCTCTTTAATTGATGTTTTAGGTTGAAAACTCTATATTTTAGCCCTGTTAACACACCTCCTAACTAATATTTCCTTAGTCGGCCATATTGATACCAGCCATGTCAAGCCTTTGTTTGGTTACACTCCCGGTGACATGCTTCATCTGGACCCTTCTAACATCTTTGGTTTTAGGATTAAGAACAAACATTTGTTGCAGTGTTGTGGTAAACATGGACTACACGTTCTTTATTCTTTAGTTTTCCTTTATGTATTGATATAATATTTCTGATAGAGGTAGAATACAACCTGAGATACTGAAGCTAGCCGTGAATAAAGTGAGCACTATCAATCTATAGTTCGTTTTTAAAGTACACAAATATCAACTTAAAATTAAATACCCTACGGTATGTCCACCTCAGGCTTCCGCTAGCTTATCTTGGACTGAGCCAATAAGAATACGGTTACTACAACACTGTGGAAGTACAAATATTTTTGGACGAGTTAGCAAACTTGCGAGAACGTAAAACATAATTACATACTCTGATTTTTTGTGGAAAGTATTTTACACCAACTTGTTCGAATGCCTCACGCGCACACTTGTAGCCGTGCTTCATGATTATTGGCAGCGTGTTTTTGAGCACAGGTGTCACTCATTTGACTGTGCCAATAATAATGCGGATACTACGACACGACACGGCTGTGATTTGCGGCTGGCACTGACAGTAGAAAACATCCGATCAAGTTGCATGAAACAGAACTGCAGATGTGCATGCAAAGCATTGAAGGAAGTTGAAGCAAAATTCTTCCCACCAAAAGTCAGTGGCTTTATGCATAAAGTAATGTTAAAAAATTTAATTAGAACGCTGAAATATGTCTTGGCATAAATTGATAAGTGTTGTAGAACATTATTCTTATTGACACAGTCTAAACAAAATAACTAACTAAAAAATTACGACGCTGTTATAAATTTATTGACTATTCTGCTAATAGGGAGTTCAAACCCCTCCCCCCAACGCCCCGGCTACGCCAATGGCTCCGAGTATTATGGTCTGAACTAATCCCACTTTCCTTGAAACACGTTCACTGGTAATCTCTAATGGACGACTTGAAAAGAGGCGGAGCTTCAGTCAGGCGTGGGATATATATAATTCCTATCTCCATGGATACGGCAGCCGAACATAACCTTCATTTAGCTGTTTGGCTTCACATGTCCCGGATGAGATGTACGTCAAGAAAATTGATTATTGGTTTGGAATTTGCCGTTTTTTTTTTTTCAGGTAAACAGTAATCTTACGTATTTGCGTATCTTAACCATGAAATTGAAGCTAATATTTTTTCCCTTGCGTGCAAATCTATGAATGCGCAACATTTTTGCTTTCTGCAACTACCAACTAACAAATCAGCATCTTTGTAAACAAGCTTTGTTTCCCACAGTACTTTTCCTCTGCGGTGACGGCAGGGGGCGTGTACTTCAAGTCGTCCATTGCTGCATCGAACACAACAACGCGCTAAATAATTAAAAAAATTAATTCCTTAGGACAATGGATCAAATGGTACACTGGAGTTTTATAAAAATTTAATAAAAGGTTTTTCTTATAAATAATCAGAAAAATGTACGGTGAACACAAAACCTTATCGAGGCGATTTTTGTTCTTTTCAGAACGTATGGGGTGAGTTTAAATCTAACTGTTTTTGCGGGGAGAAAAATAAAAATAAAAAGTTCGAGAAACATGAGTTAAATGTGAAATGTGTAACTATTACTATAAATTTTCTCGTGAAGAAAAGTATTTTAATACAAAAATAAAAATAACATAACTGTTAAATGCGAAAAATGTCATATTGAATACAAACAAAATAAAATAGAAAAAGTCATGAAAAACTTAGAATATATAAAGGACTTTCACCATTAGCTAAAAAAACAAAAAAAAAAACAAAAAAAAATAAAGATCAACTAAAAATAATTTTAAAAATAATTTAAATTTGTGGAATTATTACAATCTACCGTACAAAAAACCACGAAAGGAGTAAATGGCATAAAATTGGAGAATAAATTAAAAATTTGATGCACTAAATGATAATTATGAAATACATGAAAAAGAAAGAGGAATTTAAGATGGATTGAAAACGTATGGTATTAATAGTATAATTGATTAAATAAATCCAAAAATATGTTGTAATGACATGAAACTAATTGTAATAAATAAAACAAAAGAGCAACTAGAACTAAATAATTTAAAATGTTTACTCAATATAAAAGGGGATCATTTATTGATAAATAATATCAAGACATATCTTTTAAAACTAAAAATAACATTATTTAAAAAAACTTATTTAGGAGAGTATTATGAAGAAAGTAACTATAAAATGTATCTGAATTGGAAGCATTTGAAGCAAAGGATCTCAGTGGGTGCTAAATGAAATTATTGAGCTAGAGTTAAGAAAAAAAATATAATTCTTTAAAAGGGGCTTCTTACGTTGATCTTCCACAAAAAAAATTTAAAGATAAACAAGCAGTTACAAATGTTCAAAATAATGATCAAAGATGTTTTTATGGTATATTTTGCCTGCATTACATCCAATGTAAAGAAATCCGCAGAGAGTAAAACTATATGAAAAATATGAACATGAATTTAATGATGCATCTGAAGGTTTAGAATTTCGAATGCAATTAGACAAAATACAATTATTTGAAAATAAAAGAGGAATTTCTATAAATGTTTATGTATATGATGAAACTTATCAAATTTATACATTATATTTTACGAAAATTAAAACCGGTAGACATATTCATATTATATTAAAAATGAAAATAATGATCATTATTCTTGGATAAAAAACCTTTCAAGACATATTGAATTGCAACGTTAAAAAAATTAACATAACAAATATATTTGTGAGAGATGTTTGGAACAGTTCCGCTCTGAAAATGTTTAAGTGATCATGAAGCAGTTCGAGCAACTCTTCCACAACTAGGAAATAATATATTAAAATTTACGAATTATAATCACTCATTGAAAGTTCCATTTGTTGTATATGCCGATTTTAATGTGTATGAAATAAAATAGATACTTGTGAACCAAATTCTGAGAGTTCATATACAAAAAAATTATCAAATACGCGAAGCACTAAGATTCTGTTATTATATAAAATGTAAAAATAATGATTACTAATCTCCGGTATATTATAAAGGAAAAAATGAATCTAACGTTTCTGTAAAAAAGTTTATGGAGGGAGCGAAAATTAAAAAGAAAACATACGAAAATATAATACGAGTGATTCCGCCAACTAAAAAAGAAGAAAATGAATATATTCTGACGATTAATTGTCATATTGGTGAAAAGCCATTATCAAGTCTGTAAAGATCGTTGTCATTTAAATGGGAAATATCGTGATGCAGTACACTCAAATTGTTATTTAAATTATCAAAATCCAAATTTTGTCCCCGTTTACATTCATAATATGATACACATTTATTTATAGAAGATTTTGGAAAATATGAAAAAAAAAAATATATATATATATAATTGATTTAATTCCAAAAACTCAAGAAAAATACATTTTTTTACAAAATATGTAAAGGATGGAGTAAATTTAAGATTTATTGATACATTAGGTTTACGACATCTAGTTTAGATTCATTATCTAAAAATCTTTGTACAAAGAACAATTTTAAGAAACTTCCAAATATTTTTTGAAAGATTGTAATAAAAAATTGTGTTTATCCATACGATTATACGGATTCTGCTGAAAAACTAAATGAAACTGAATTACCACTAAAAATGTATTTTATAACAATCGTAATATGTTTGATACTTCCAATGTAGCTTACAAATTTTAACAAAAATATTGGAGAAAATCTAACGTTCAAAATCTAGAACACACAAAATTATACAATAAATCTGACTTATTAATATTAGCTGACATATTTGTAAATTTTAGAGATGTTTGTATTATAACATACAAATTATATCCAGCTTGGTATTTTACAGCTCCAGGATTAGCTTGGGACGCGATGTTAAAACATACAAAAATTGAACTTGAATTGTTAACAGACTATGATAAAGTATTAATGATTGAAAAAGGAATAAGAGACGGAATTTTACAGTTCTCTAAACGTTGTGCTAAAGCAAATAACGAATATATGAAACAATTATGATCCTAAAATTGAAGGTTCTTATCTAGCATATTTAGACGCAAATAATTTATACGGTTGTGCAAAGAGCCAATATTTACCATATGCTGATTTAAAATGGGTAAATTGTATACTCAACGATCTAGATTATTGGAATAATTATATACTAAATTTAAGGAATGATTCGAGTTGGGTGTATATTTTACATGTTGATTTGAAATGTTCAAAATAATTTCACTATTTACACAAGGACAATCCATTAACTGCTAAAAATTAAATACATGACGGGTCAAAAAATTTATGAACTACTTTATATGAAAAAAAAATATGTTTTACACTATGTAAAACTTAAACAATGTATATATCTTGGAATGAAAATAAAAAAGTACACAGAGTATTAACATTTAAACAATCAGATCGGAAGAAGTCATATATTGATTTAAACACAAACAACGAGAGCAAATGTAAAAAATAGTTTTCAAAAAGACTTTTGTAAATTAATGAATAATTCCGTTTTTTTTAATCTATGGAAAATGTAATAAATGGGTTGATATTAGATAATGTACTAATGCTAAACAAGTAGAAAATTAATTGCAAAACCAAATTTTAAATATCGAACTATATTTACTGAATATTTATCCGCAATACATGGGAATAAAACAAAATTATTTTTTAATAAACTAATATATGTTGTAATCAGTAGGCCTATATTACATTGATCAAAACTGTTTAGGTGTTTTAATGGATATTATTAAATTTTTATTTAATAATTTACAACAAAAGTGCAGGTTGAAAAATATACAGAAGCGCAAGCGATTAATTAAAAAACTTGAAGCATTTAGAAAACTTCAAAAAGGTAAATATGAGAGAAATAAATAACAAAAATAGCCTATGATAGATGCAATATAATAATTGAGGCAAAAAATAGAAAATTTTACTGATGAGAATAAAAATTTAATTAAAGAACTTATACCGGTTGCTACTAAAAATATTCTAGACAATCCTCAAACGCCTTCAGAAACATCTTTTGAAAGGGAAACGTTTAATGATGAACACCCCGATGAAGCATTTACGCATTTAACAGAGGATATAGTTTCATTAACTAACAATAGAACAACATTTATTAGTGAGACAATAATAGAATTTTTAAACAATTGTAACGACTGTATTTTTGGATTAAGACTTGAAGGAAATAAAATATATATTGGTGCTAGTGAAGTAGCCTTGAACGATGATAATCTTATCATTAAAGGTAGACAATATATTGGAACTAATGGTTTGTTGAAATTGTTAACACGCAAGGATGTTTCGGAGAGCGACTACATGGGTGATGATTATCAAAACTATAGTAAACTTTTAACAGATACAAATGCAGTTTTTTCAAGAAATTATCCAAACTCCGGTAACCAAAATCTAGCAGAGGCATCAAAGGGAAAAAATATTGTACAACTAGTTTATGATTTGATTAAGAAAAAAATCGTTACCAATATCTGGTAGTGGTATTAAAAAGTAACTTATGCAAATCTTCCAAAATAATTTGTATAGATGGATGATGTTAGAAAACTCATTGATCGACTTTTAGTTACATATGGTGGAGAAAATGCTGTAAATGATAACTATTATGATGGAAAAGTGGGGATAATGGATATTCTGAAAAGTAAATTTAGTGATTTTATTGTGAATAATCCAAAAGTTATACTGTATCTTATACTATTATATAAACACAATGCTACCATAATTTTTGGGAATCAGAACATCATGGTAAAGAATTACTCAATGATACGATTAATTCTCATATATTTGCACTACACGCATAAGGCGATGAAACAACCTGGTGTAAAAATCTTATTGCGAAAATCGGTTTTCCCTAACAATGGCCGAGTAAGGTGCAAGAAAATGGAGACAATGATGAGCAAAAAAAAAAGTACAATATGTTTATTAATTTGAAAAGAAATGTTAAATATCCGTCCGATTACGGGCCCCTTTCAGTCTTGGGCCCTTATGCATTTTCCCCCTCTGGCCCTCGTCATGGGCCCTGTACCTTACCTGAGTGTTGTCGGAGTATTGGGCGGATGAAACGTGGTCCTCGGACCGGCAGAAGTGACTGTACCGCAGCACCCCAACAAGTGCGCTATTAATGATGGTTCAACCTCGTCCTTGTTGCTAGTAGGAATAGCTGCACGTATCCTCGCAGTCAGTCCCTCCGTCTCCTTCTCTCTATCCCGACCCAGGCGATCCCGTCCGCCCCCGTCGCGTATCAGGTCAACAACCACCTATGTCCACGCCACACGAGCACGTTAGGACGTTGCTGCATGGAAAACAGAAAAAAAAAAATGTGTTTAATAACTGTACAGGATACCTAGTAGAGTGGCCATTGTGGTTGTCCTGAAAACAAAACTGGTATCTACGACTGCAGTCATTAGTAGAGATATGCAAAATTCGTGTTATCAGACTAAACTTCACTTTCCTACACATCACAAAGCATAATCTGCGATTCAATTGGCAACGAACTCTTATGTGCTGTCATTTACGTGTGTTACATCTTTACAGAGATTTATTGGCCTCTACCGTGTATGCATTCTCCGCGGCAAGTAACGACAATATCGGCCAGCGGGAGACGTCGAACGAGCCTAAAGTCACTTGGAGTCTAGTCAGCTGTTAGAAAATAACGCGAATTTTGCATGTCTCTAGTCATTAGGCATTTGTGAGTATAAGTTCACACGCACTACTGGGACGACCAATACAGAACACGTGTTTTATGTTACATCATAGTTAGAGAAACGCAAATTTCTCTAATTCATTTGAGAAGACGTGTATCAAGTTCATTACTTTGACGATATGGTCACAGTTAATGAAACTGAGGACTATGAACCGATAGCAGACCTGCTTAGAAACCCTCACTGACTCCCGCGCTACCCTGACAAATACACAGATGATAACTTACTAGAGAAGCAGCCAATGTACAAGTCCCTGAAGAGAAAGTGTAACACAAATCTGTGGAGTCCCGCAGAATGGTCGTTTAATCCGTGAAATTTCAGGGTATCTAAGCATAGTCAGTAAGAGAGAGAGAGTTAAAATAAATGTTTTACTTAATGTTTTGAGATACTTATTTTATTCATTGCTCCTGTCAGAAGAGAAGGGGAATAACTCGCGGGTTCATTGACCCGTAGACAAGCCTCCAAGTAAGAATATCTGTATACTCAAGCATACAGAAGCTGTTCATTGGCTGTTCGCTTGTACAGTGGTACCTTACAGCTTGATATGCATTTAGTAGCTTATTTAATATTCTCTCTGCTAATTTCGTCAGTAAACATATTTTCACTTTAGGCAACTACTGATGTATTAGAACCTGTAAAATTTGCAGTTTCTTTCGGATTTCATCAACTTTAAGTTCGTGCCACGTTCAATTTTGGCCCTTGACTAATTTGACACAGCTAAGAAGGAGCTAAGACAGTAATAAAGAAACAACTGAATGCACGCTGCACGATTGGTTGAAATCGTTCTCCGAATCCATCCACGAAATTGCCAGCCGAGATAGTTTGGATGTTAATCTGCTGCCGGACAAGAACGTGAATTTTACAGATCCCTATTAACTGGTAATCGATAGAGATAGTGGAAAATCGCAGGAATATTTTCTGCTAGCGTTTTCCCCAAATAAATTATGCATCCTGCTCTTTGTATGATTGGACGGTGGAAGTTTGCCACGGTGTACCTGTTCACAGACAAATGACAAAATTTTAGCCACAACGCATTAAAATTATCATTGGCCCATTCAAATAGGAACTCCCCAGTAGGGAAAGAAAAGCGTCAGAAATGAGTACATTACATGAAGCCTACTAGCATGCAGTCAATTTTTCCCGTAATTAACTACCGTCCTTGTAACCTATTAAAATCGATCTATAGCGAAAGGAGAAATTCGTGAATTCAATGACCTGCTAACACTAAAAAACACTTTTTTTTGCCACAAACCAATTGTTGTTGCTTCAAAGTAAAATTGGTTCGAATATGATCCACTGTAAAATATCTTAATTGTTTAAAAGTTATGGTAATGTTTGCGAAATTTGTGTTGCTATTAAGATTGTTAATTTAAAAACCTTTACGGTGAAGTTAATTGTTCTATTCTCAACACAATCTATATGTAAAAAATGTTATATTTGCTACAAAGAAACACATATTATTTTTGAAGAAAACTTTATATGTATTTATATGTAGAACGAATATTTTTATGCTGTAAGGCAATATTTCTCCACCGTAAGCTGAGTATCCTCAAACAAATATACTCACTTGTTGTAAAGAAATAGTTTTTACTGTGCATGTTAGAACCCATTGTATTGCGCATGTACTAAGGCTTCGGCATTTGTCCACTAGCTGCTACTAACTAGATTAGCTAGCGGATTCTAACATGCAGGGTATTAAATTCGCCAATTTTTCCTTTCCCTGTCGATGTATTCAATTACCAGGCCTCATTCTGACGTATATTGGATGATGTACATTCGTCAGGGCTTAGCCCCAAGAACATCCCAGTGAAACTACTAATGTGTAGAGACCTGCGTTTTATTTTCAGCACATGTTATAATTCAAACAACGGGAAGTTTACGTCACTTGCGCAATTGGCCCTAGGTTTATTTGGCACCTCTTGTTGGGCGCCGAATCAGTATAAAATAAAATACAGATAAATGCATGTCCATTCACTCTTATCAGCGAGCATCCTAGGAGCCTGTGTTCTTTGCTTCAGTAAACAGATATTCCTGAAGGCTAGTCTACAGGCCAGTCAACACGAGAATTTTTTCGGTCTTTACTCACGTGTAGGGATAAAGAATAATTCGTGAAATCATATAAGAACAAGCTAGAAGCCAAACTCGTTTACATTTCTGCTACCGTTGTTACTAAACCTCATTTAATTAGACACGTCCTGGAGACATATCAGCCAATAACAAACCTACAAATGTATCTCGTCAATTCTGGCCAGGAGTGAAACTTGGTTGCCCACTGAGACAGTCATAGGAATAAAGAGCTAAGGCTGTATATTACATGGCACAGCGGAGGTCAATCTGTGCCGAACTGGACTCGCGATATTTTACTATATTTACTCGTCGCGACAATGAGTAAGGACTAACCAATAGGCAGTGATGATAATATATCACGAAAATTTGTTGTGCCAACATACCCTTGAAAACACTGTAGATTATTGTGGCATATATGATTGGGTGACACATACACGTCTGATACAACGTAGCTGTCTACACACCAATAATTGGCACTGCATATTACAATAGCGGGATTATCGTTGGCTTAGTAAAATAGGGTAATAGCTCCAAGTACAAGGAGAGCCAGTAATATTTCCATAAGATGAACGTACGCTGAAACCCAGCAAACTGTCATGTTTTCCCGCGATAAACCATCATGTCTACCGATAGGTAAAGCTGAACAGATTTCTGCCCTACTTTGTTTCATTGCCTGACGTGTGCATCTACAATTCTGCTTATTGGTCAGTGATTGGCTATTTTAAGTCTCGTGCGTCCTGTGGGTATACCCGCAAATAGCAGATGTGTAGTGACGCAATACCTTTATTCTGATTGGCAGAGTCAAATGAGAGACAACTCTGCACAAAGACATGCTGCCAATGACAGTAAAACAGTGTTGCAGATGTCCACGCAAGGCATTAAAACAAAGTAGGGCAGAATTTTTTTTCACCACAAATCATTGGCAGAGCCAGTGATTTTTGGTTAAAAGAATTCTGTTTTCTCTGCTTCATGATCAGTGATTTGAAGTTTGTCTTGGGATTCCGCTCGCAAATCACAGACGTGTGATGTCGCGGTAACATTGTTCTGGTTGGCCCAGTCAAATGAGCCACGCCTCTGCCCTATTATATTCTGCCAATAACCTTGAAACAGAGCTGCGGATGTCCATGTAAGGCATTGAAACAAGTTGTTGTAAAATTCTTTTCGCCAAAAATCATTGTCCCTACCTACTACCTATAGGGTAAGGTAAGTAGGCTTTACGTCTCGACAGCGAGATCATTAGAGACGGTGATACGCAACAGGAGCTGAGAGAGGAGTCAGCCATGGCCTTTGTTAACTAACCACTCCAGCATTCGCCTAGAATGATTTAGGGAAACCATGTAAAACCGAAATCAGTGTAGCCGGAGCCGTGGATCTAACCCGGGTCCTCCCGAATGCGAGTCCAGCGTGATACCGTTGCGCCACCTCGCTCGGTACAGCCAATAGGAACTTGTCTACAGGACGCAATGGCCAATCGTTAGAGACGTGCAAATTGCGTGATATTGGCTGGCGGCAGACTAGAATTCACTGGCCTATAGGTACTTAACCCGAGCACACTCCGTGACGGAAGTTATTGGCTTCGGGCCTCCGTATCTTTGTGTTCCAGCTAGAGCCGGTGAGTTTTGGTGAAAAAATTTTGCAACAACTTGTTTCAGTACCTTATGTGCACGTCTGTTTTAACTGTCAAGAGTCTTGGGGCTCTATCTGTAAGTCACATACGCGTGTCGTGTCGCAGTAACATTGCTCTGATAAGCAGTCAAATCAGCGACGCCTCTGCTCCCGCCAATAACCATGAAGCACAGCTGCAGATGTGCACGTAAGACATTGAAACAAATTGTTGCAACATTATTTTCACCAAAAATCACTGACTATAGTTCCAGCACTACATAATAGTGGGCATTTTACAGCTGACCCTATATCAGTGGTTGAAAACGCTCTTCAGCCGCACCACGCAAGCTGCCAGCCAACAGCAGAAGTCAGATGAGTACACGTTAATTTTGAGTCCAATCTGCCGTCAGATAGTAATGCGAAACCTGCAGGTTCCCACAAATCAAATACTATCTTCCTAACTACAGCCACGTACAGCCAACTAGCGAGTACACTCACATCTCGCTTCTGTGTACCTATCTATTCTGGGGCTCATCTATTCGCAGATGAATTACAGACGTTTATTGGTTCTCTCAGATTGGCATATAATTCAACTTAATGCAGATGGAAAAAATTAAGTATAAATAACCTTATGTATGCTAAATATACAATGATGCCTATGAACAATATAATTTTCGTACGCTACGTCATTATCTGTAATTATCCGTTATTATTTGACTGCGGTTTTAACTATTCAATAAATAGCAAGTGTTGTAACTAGGAAGGATTTAAATCCGTACTGCACTTAGTGCTGGTAGTAATTGCAGTCACGTATCCATCTTTAGTGGATGACTGCAGTATTCAACGTGGCAGCCCTGCAAACACGAGACAATTTACTATAGGTAGTTCGCAATAACGTGATCATTTTTATAACCATCTTCTCTAGAGTAATAATTTAAAAATATTATTTATTGTAACCTGAGATGTCAACTTTTGAGAACAATACAATCTAAACATTTTGATTCTTCCTTAGATTGCTTTGTTGGTATTGAAAAGTGGTAGGAAACCGTAAAATATCTTAAAGGAAAAAAATCGCTAGGGCTTCAAAAGTTCTCACTTAATTGTGAACCACGTATAGTTCGTCGCATACTTTCAGGGCAATGACGATCCCTGATTCGTCTGGCTGTCCTCCGTTCTTGATAATCACATTGTTCTGTGGTTGCACTATCGTTGCTACAACAAGGCTGAAATGGTTCTCTAGTTAGTATCACTCCGCCGATATACGTGAAATTCATGAAAAGCCTACCTTCGAGGCACAGTACCTAACGTTATTTATACAATAGATTACAGTATGCTTAGAGATGATGGTATATCGCGAAAATGTTTTGTGCCAACATAGCCTTGAAAACACTGACACAACGTAGCTGTCTATAGACCAATAACGTGCATCAAATATTAAAATAGCCGTATTCTTATTGGCTTAGTCAAACAGGGCAGTAGCTTCGCGTACAAGGAAAAGCCAGCAATCTTTTGATAAGCTGAACGTACGTTGAAGCCTAGCAAATAGTCAAGTTTTCCCGCGATAAACCATCATCTCTAAGTATGCTTTATTGTTCACAATAAGTTGATCAATTTTTGTAGTCATTGCTACTTGATTCAAGAACTCATAATTATATTTTGTCGAAACGTTATGTGTAAACTCCGAAAGGAATAAAATGTATTAATTTTCAGTGCTTACAAAGACAAGTGACGAAAAGATGGAAATTGACTCCAAATGAAATTTTAGCAGGGCCGTTAACAGCCTTTACCAACCCTTTCTCTTTCTCTTACTTAGAGACGAGAAAAAATCGCGGCTTCACTCACCTGTAGACATTCCTCTAGTAATATGAACTGTTTACTCAAGCAAACAACAGTTGCGCATAGCTCATTAGCTGCTTGCTAACGCAGTGATATAGGTGGTTAGTGATAAAGCGAACACATAAGGCGGCAGCCTACCTCACGCTTTAAATGTGTTGCAGTGTGTTCGTAAACAGGTTTTTTTTTCTACGAAAATATTCCATATGTGCTCATTGTTCCAACGTACGAAAAGAAAACACACTTCAGACAAGGACGGAACCTCATTGTTAAGACGCCACGCTCATTAAAAACACTGTTTCTAAGCCCTCCAACATGGCTAAAACCGGCTTTTTTAGACTTCCGTAATTGAAAATGTACTAACCAGATGTATGTGAAACTCAGATTGCGACCTGCATTGAACTTATTTGCAGACTTTCCACTAGTAAAATGTTATGGTCATCGTTTAATGTCCCATAGTAAAAACCGTTCGGCGGAAAGCTTGCACGCTTGGCTCGTTGAGACGACACGGCATTTGATACGCGCTTCAAGGTCGACCTTATTACTCCGTCTCTGTCGAGTCTCTCACTCGCGGGTAGGCGGTGCCCTTTAGAAGATCCTCTTGTATAGAATAATGATTTGAAAATATTATGTATTGTACTCTCACATATAAAATATATATTACAATCTATACACTTTAATTGTTGCTGAGGTAGATTTGTTATATTAATAAGTGGAAGGGAACTTTAAAATGTGCGGAGTAAAACAGTAACTATGGTTTCATAAGTGTTCACTTTATCTTGAACAGCCTATACCATACATGATTGGTAGAGCCACGACTTAATGGAGAAAATATTTTTCCATTAATTGGTTTCAGTATATGCACATGTGCAGCTCTGATTCGTGATCGGTGATTGGATGTTTCAATTCTCACTTGTCTTGAGGTTTTACTGGCAAATCACAACCCTATGGTGTTACAATAGCCTTACTCTGATTGGTGCAGTAAAATGAGAGCCGTGTCTGAACAAAGACACGCTGCCAATAACCACGAAGCATAGCTGCCGATGTGCACGCAAGGCTTTGAAACAAAATGGAGACAAAAATCTCTTCGCGACAAAATCGTGGCTCTGATGATTGGGCCTGCTATACTGTAAGCTCAGCGACTTCAGATTGTGTCATATTAGCTTGGAGCCGGTCGCAAAAGTGACAGGTACATTAAGTTGATTGAATTCTAGCTTCTGCTCAAATGAAAACGTGATTTTTTCAGGTCCTCACTTATACTTCTCAGATCGCACTGCACTTCCGACAGCCCAGATGTGATGTGCTAGCTGCAGCTGCCTGGGAAAGTATCTCCTGTGTTTCACGGGTTTTATTGTCATGGGCTGCGTTGCCTTGCATATTGAGAAGCGCAGTTTTACTGCTCTGCAAACTGGCACAGGGTATATCGGAGCTGGCGTAAACTTCTTTGCTTGTCCTCCGTCTGCAAAACTGAAACCACTGATTGTATAGTAATACACACGTCAAATGACATGGCGGCTCGGCTCGGGATCATCGCCGCTTATTGGCTGCCCGAGTCTGTTGATACAATCCCCGTGACTGTTTAGCTCCTGCATGTTACGACAGGTTTCCTACTGGCCAAGTTGTGTACAAGAGCGGCCGCCTAACGCTGATTGGCGGTAGGTGCTTCCGCCATGTTGCTGGCCAGCGAAGCCATATTGATGGCGTGTGTGAATTACTTTGCCGGCCCACCGGCTACTTCACTTCTGTATTTCTTAACATTCTGTAACTGTACTTTGTACCGGAACCAACTTTCATTATCGACTGAACCAGTCATCTCTCGCGAAGCATTCTAAGCACACGCTAGGTGCTGTTTTTTGTACTTTTACAAAGTTTCGCTCTGAAAAATATTTGCTAATGTAATTCTTATAACATCATAAACAACCATAAATTTTTTTTAAACGTATTGTCTTGGTTGTGTAACAGTAGTTAGCATAGAGTGCTAGCGTTTGTTTATAGTAATTTTTTTATGTATTTCCCCCCCCCCCCCACACACATATATACATATATACACATATACACGTGCATCCTGTATACAGTCACTAATGTGTAGAGACATGCAACATTCGCGTTATTTTCTGACAGCTGACTAGACTCCAAGTGACTATAGGCTCGTTCGACGTCTCCCGCTGGCCGATATTGTCGTGACTTGCCGCGGAGAACGCTTACACGGTAGAGAGGCCAATCTCTGTAAAGACGAAACACACGTAAATGACAATACATAGAACTTCGTGGCCAATTGAATAGCAGATTATGCTCTGTTATATATAGGAAAGTGAAGTTTAGTCTGCTGCCAAATGATAACGCGAATTTTGCATGTCTCTACTAATGTGTGCAAAATTCGTTTCACCAACTTATTTCAAAGTCTTACGCGCACACCATCAGCTCCGCTTAATGGCCAGTGATTGGATGTATTTAATTCTCAGTGTCGCGGGATTCCACCCGCAAATCACTGATGCATGGTGTCGCAGTAACCTTATTCGTATTGGCACAGCCGTACGAGGTACGTTCTTACACAAATACACGCTGTTAGTAACCATGAAAGAGAGCTGCAGGTGAGCGCCTATAAGGCATTGACATAAGTCGGTATAAAATGATTTTCGTTAAAAGTCAGTGACTATGTACACAGTGTTTCGCCTAGTTTGCAGCCTAAAAAATTAACGACACGAATCAAAACATTGGATGTTTTCTGTGTAATGCCGTAGCTGCAAAATTATATATATATATATTTATTTATTTATTTATTTATATTTATTTATTTATATATATCGTATTGTAAGAAATGTAATAAATGTTGCTGTCTCGTTGGGAGGTCGTCAACCTGAAGTTTTGTATGTGAACGAATAAATAAGTTTAAGTCTGACTAGTTCGTTGCGCCGAATAGCAAATTACTATTCGTAGTATTCCTTGCGCGTTAGGCTGTTTTGCTGGCGCGTGCAGTCGGAGCTCGGAATACGAGCGTGTTCTTGGTTACTCTGCGCTAGAATACTAAAAGGAATCATTACACATTCAAATGTTTTCCGTTCTGCTAACACTGCTGGCTATGGGACACATAAACGTCTGGGTTTTTCCCAGAGGCATAGTTTTTCTCAAGTGTTTGTGAAATTGAGTAAGATATTTTTTTGGACAGGAAAATATTTCAGGTTTAGTGACATGAAGTTGGATTTAACAATCTTACGTATAGAGCCATTGATTTCTGGTGAAATTAATTTACTACCTACTTGTTGAAATTTCTTACGCGCACATCTGCAAATCCGCTTCATGATTATTGGCAGCTTGTCTTTGTGGATTGACGTCTCTTATTGGACTGTGCCAATCACAACAAGGTTACTGTGACTGAACCCCAAGACACGTGAGAGATGAAACATCCAATAACTGACTATGAAGCAGAATTGCAGATGTGTTGTACGTAAGGCACTGAAACAAGCTGGGGGACATATGTAATCCCGAAAACTTCATGACCTTACTAACTAAGCGACTTATCCATTGTGACGATACACGTCCCCATGTACAGTACTACATGAGAACCATATAATATGACTAGTACTTTATGTGAAATATTATTTCGTCTTACTTCAAGGGCGCCAGATACTACATGAGAACCATATAATATGACTAGTACTTTATGTGAAATATTATTTCGTCTTACTTCAAGGGCGCCAGAGAAACTTCAAGTATAGTATACAAGTCAGCTTCGTTTTGCACTTTTAACATATTAGACTAATTAAATAATCACAGCCACATGAGGTAATTTAAACTCCAATATTTAAACCAACTGACTCACTTAAGATGGCCGTAGGGTGGACGTAAATTGTGCGTTCGAGGCCTAAGAGTGCGGATGCGGTAAGGACGAGACAACACTTACAACACGCCTCCTCCTAGCCTCTAGGCGCAAGTCACTGAACTATAGAGTGCAGTCTGCTCGCCGACAACGCGCTGTTATGAGACCAACAGTGGTGACCCTATTATTTTATGACGTATTATTAGCGGTAAAGGTCTCTTGTGCCCGCCTACACCTTTTGAAATTTTATACACCTGCAAAAGACCGCAATAACTCCCTTTTTCGTCGTATTCGGCCGCTAGAAAATATCCTTTAAGGCGGTCACCTACTTGCGCGTTATAGGCTCAGAAATAACGGAGACATAAGGGCGACCTTAAAACGCGCATCAAATACCGCATCGCCTCAACGAGCCAAGCTCTGACCTAGCGTGCAAGCTTCCAGTCTAATGGTTTTTACTATGGGATACTAAGTGGTGACCATATAATTTTATTGGTGGAAAGTCTGTAGCAAAGTTCAGTGCAGGTCGCAATCTGTGTTTCACGTACATCCTGGTAGTATATATTTTGAAGTACGGCAGTCCAGAAAGGCCGTTTTTAGCTATGTCGGAGGGCTTAAAAACTGTATTTTTAATGAGTATAGTTAGAGATGATGGTATATCGCGAAAATGTTTTGTGCCAACATAGCCTTGAAAACACTGACACAACGTAGCTGTCTGCAGTCTGCAGACCAATAACATACATAGAATATTATAATAGCGGTATTCTTATTGGCTTAGTCAAATAGGGTAACAGCTCCACGTACAAGGAAAACCCAGTAATCTTTTGATAAGCTGAACGTTCGTTGAAGCCTAGCAAATAGTCAAGTTTTCCCGCGATAAACCATCATCTCTAAGTATAGTGTCTTAACAACGAGGCTCCGACCTTGTGTGAAGTTCGTTTTCTTTTCGTACGTTGGCACATTATGCGCACGTGGAATTGTTTCGTAGAAAAAAAACCTGTTTACAAACACACTGCGACGCATTTGAAGCGTGAGGTAGGCGGTCGCCTTAATTAGTAGTGGTGAACTTGAAATGAGAATGCATATATGTAACCTTCTTTAAACGCTATTCCTAAGCAGACATCACGTATGTGTGATGAGTAAAAATATTGGAAAATCGCGAAAATAATTAACATAGTCTCCAATAAACTGTAGAATCTCAATCGTGACACGTGTTAACAGTATTCTGGCAAATTACACACGTTCTGTGTTAAAACTGTACAGTTCTAATCGGGTCTCTTGAAGAGGAACACAGTGCTTCATATAAGCGATAGCTAGAGATGATGGTTTATCGCGGGAAAATATGACTATTTGCTAGGCTTCAACGTGCGTTCAGCTTATCAAAAGATTACTGGCTTTTCCTTGTACGTGGAGCTACTGCCCTATTTGACCTAGCCAATAAGAATACCGCTATTATAATATTTGATGCACATTATTGGTCTGTAGACAGCTACGTTGTGTCAGTGTTTTCAAGGCTATGTTGGCACAAAACATTTTCGCGATATACCATCATCTCTAGCGATAGCGAATATAGGTTTAAAACCTTCAGTGTTGTTCATAGTATGTTGGAGTCTAGCAAACAATCAACTTTTCCCGCGGTTTACCAGTGTCTCTAATGATGAGTAGTTATCCAGTAATATGGTAACGACCGAAACTGTGCGCTCTGCTCGGCGGCCTGAGCAAACGGCCATCTTAACGCAATCACATAATAGACTGTTAAAAATTCCTTGCGGTATTATTCATACGGAAATTTTGAATAACATATCACAAAATTAAAATCCCACAATAAGTATTTAACATTTTTTTTTGCCAGAATTTGTCACTTAATTTACGAGATCATGTCGACAACATACCAACTAAGAGCGAACTTCTCATAATCACCCAAGCTTAAATGTACAAATCAATACGGAAAGCGATTGGTCTCACGTCGATTTGTTACACCATTCCTAGTTTCAACCTACCTAATTATTTTTTTTTGTATTCCCTTGTAGAAATTTAGGATAGTTACCATTGTTACTATTATTTGACATATCGTTTCTAAAATATGGCATTAACATGTATTTATTCTCTTTTTTCAGGTAAGTGTCATGTGGACTTCTCTACACTCTGAAACTGCAGTATGAATGGTGAAGAACGAAAGATGGTATGGGTTCTGCAACAGAAAATAGGACAGGCCATTTTTTCAAACAGGTATGGAATTTGGTAACGTCAGATGACAAATGTCGTAAATTGTACGGGCACTGCGCCAAGGGAAAAATGGATTATTTCCACAATCAAATTTATAACGTTGATATAAAGTTTGTCGTATGAAATAAATGTCTGCCAAATTAACAATCGTAATGTTGAAGTTACTACCGGAATTTCTTCGCTTCGACCGTGGGATAGTTTTGGCGTAATTTGTTTAATATAAACTTACATTTGGTTGGTTGTACTAAATTTTTCGTTAGGAGTTATATTTAATAATATGTGCCTCTGATTTTACACAAAATATTCGTTCCTATTAAAAATACGAACGCTTGCTGGTTTTTACTGGTATATGTAAGTCGACGATGCATTTAACTTGCTGTATGCATATTTGGTAAACTTGACTTATGCAGGTGTTTCAAGCGAAATAATGGTTTGACTGGAAGTGACGAAACGTTTGCGTAAGTCGTTCGTCTGGATGACGGTTATATGGTATATACCTAGTTTATGTGTTCGCATTTACGACGTAAACTATTCCTGTTATATTTATTTTCGTAATAATGGCTCTGCATATTTTTTTTTCTAAAAGAATAAAGACAATTTCAGGTGAACGCTGGAATGTCTATTTACTGTAGGCTATGACCGATTCCTTTCCCCACAAATGTATGTTCGATATAATGGCTCTGTATATATTTTTTCTGAATCTTTACAGGTGAATTCTGGGGTGTCTGTTATAGGTAGGGACATGAAAAATTCGCGTATTATTTTAGGCATAAGATAGATTTCAAACATCTCTCTATGTTGATCTGACTCTCGCCGTTAGTCGTTGACTTATTTGGCACTCCCTGGAGGGTGCTGAGCCAATAATAAAGAATCAATTAAATACAGAACCAGTCATGTGATTTCACTTGTCAGCGTGCAGCCATTGAACAGCTGCTGTCTGCTTGAGTTCACAGATATTCTTGGAGGGTAGCATACAAGTCAGTGAACCCGAAAAATTTTCCAGTCTCTAATTATAGGCCATGACCGAATCCTTTCCCGTTTTATTTATGTCAGTGATACTGGCTATATTTGTTTCTGAAACACTCCAGGTGAATGCTGGGATAACTATTTACCATAGGTCATAGGCGATTCCTTTCCCGTTATTTGCATGTCCGAACTGATGGTTCTGTCTCAAATGCCCTCGCTGTGGACGAGACGATAAAGCGATATTTCACGAGTTTTGTCATATTTGAAAGTGAATAAAAAAGTACCGCGTTGTTAAGGTTGTTAAACATAACCTGATGACTATTTTCATTACACCGTGTCCTAAAACTTCAAAATATGCTGGAAATAAGAGTAAACACTGCAGTGTGTGTAATTATCTGTGGTCTGAGAACAGGAGACCGCTCCTACCACCAAAGAAAGTATTAATTCAACTTACCAGGTGATAAGCCTTTTGGTGCAACCTTGCATATTTTGATTCGCCTGAAAAATTTCATTCTCGAAACATTTTAACTCTCAGTTTAAAAATGAACCTTGAAGTCATTTTCATATCTTGTTGGTGGGATGCTTATAAGTACCCCGTTCTTTAATTTTTATCCCCTCGCGGTTATTACATATTGATAGTGGTTACATATTTCCTCATGAGATGCTGCAATTGTAAACAAGTAGAAAAAGAAAATGGAGAAAAGGTATGCTGAATATTTGCGACTCAATCAAAACGTAGTTTCCCGTCTGGCGTCGATGCATTGTAAATGTAAATTAGTGAGTAGTCGGTTATTAATAGCGGTATTCAATGGAGGAGTTTCAACAAACTGAATCTGAGAAGAACTAATGCATAGAGGTGACGGAAGTTGCGACACGACTTGTACGATTGAACGACAGTTTAGCTGATTACAGACGATTCAAAGACGTTCAGACGTGTAGCGCACCAGAAGTTGTGCTGACCCAGTCAAATAGGAACCCTCCAGTAACGAAAGAAAACCGTCAGAAACGAATTCATTACATTTAAGCCTAAGTTTTCCCGCCATAAATCATCATCCTTGGATTAACGATCTTTGAAGTTTCACATATTCCTGTTTATAGTCAGTGAACTTATAAAAAGCTAATAGGTTTTTCGCTTTTATGATTCGTAGGACTACTCCATAGTACAGATGATGGTATATCATGAAAAATTTTTGTGCCGACATGCCCTTGTGAAAACGGTGGTTTCTTACGACGTGTGTGATTGGTAGTGTTCTGGGTATCACCGTCGCTGTAACGTAAACAAGCAAGTAGATCGGCGTTACAACACACTCACCTTTCCTAGCCACAGTGAAAAGAAGGCCAACTGGACGACAATATAGGGCACTGCAACGAGCTAAACGGGGCTGTCTCATTATGGTCACCTAGCAGACAGGGAGAAGTTCGCTGGTTCGAGTCCCTATACGTGCCGCTTGCTGCTAGTCGACTACAACCACACAGCCGTCGGCATCATAAACAAGGTGGGAACGTCAGCTCCGATTAGGTCTGTAGTTAATCCATTCTAGTTAATTAATTGTAATCCACACTGTTAACAACGCTCCCCTCCGAACTAACAATCATGTAGGCTTTATACTTAACTTTATATAAACTTGTAGAACCGATCTTATTCGTTCATTCATATAACTCTCCTCTGTAGCGAAGCCCCTAGTGTAAGCCATTTCTAATGGTTCACAACAGTAAGGCCATGAAGATTTCGCGAAAAGAATTTTGCCTCAATTTGTTTCAGTGCCTTACGTGCACAACTGAAGTTATGCTTCATGGTTATTGGCACTCAGTCTTTGTGAGGTGACGTATCGCTTTTGACTGTGCCAATTACAATAATGTGACTCCAACACCACACGACCGTGATTTGCGGGTATAACCCCCAAGACACGTGACAGTTAAATAGTCCAATAACTGACTATGAAGCAGAACTGCAGAGGTGCATGTAGAGCACTGAAACTAACTGGGGTGTCATTATTTTCGCGATTTGCTCGTAGCCTTAAAAATTGGGTGTTACAAGTCTGACACAACGTAGCTGTCTGCAGACCAATAACAGGCATCATATATTCCAATAGCAAGATTCTTATTGGCTGCGTCAAATAGGGCAACAGCTCTACGTACAAACGAAAGCCAGTAATCTTTTAATAAGCTGAACGTAAAATGAAGCCCAGCAAAAGGTCAAATTTTCCCGCGATAAACCATCATTTCTAAATATCGGGATTCTTACTGGCTCAGTCAAATAGGACAACAAGTACAAGCTAAAGTCAGTAATCTTCTGGTAAGTTGAATGTGTGTTGAAATCTAGCAAACAGTCAAGTTTTTCCCGGATAAACCATCGTCTCTGACCATCATCTCTAGGAATCAGTGAAATCCACGTAAATTAATATTAATTTGTTCAAATTTCTAGTGTGCGATTGAAAACTTGTGACAACGCGGAGAGTAAATGTGTGAACTGTCCTTGGCCAGGGTGACGACATTATCTGTAGACTTCCAAGAAACGTTCCAGTGAATAAAATTAGCGAGTGACGATAATCAGCAAGCGGGCAGGTTATTTGTCGTCGCCTGCACTGCCCGTTGTACCACGTCACGGTCTGGTGCGTGGAGACGAGGCGCTTTCCTAAACCCCTCTCTCCTCGGGCCACTTTACCAGCATCGCCTTCTCTTCATTAGCAGCCAGACAAGCCGTGGTCTCGCTCCTGGTTTCGCATATTTATGCCGGCGGCCGTAACATCGCCCCCTCCAGCACCCCCTCCCAACCTTCTAGTAATTATTCCAGCGTTGACGGCGTGCTTTGTCATTCCGCCAGGAGAATCCCCCGCGTGGTTACTCCTAGCTTGCCGTCTGCCAAGTACACCGGAGGCGTCTTTGTCGCGAATGAGAATTGCAGTGGCGGCTCGTAGGTTGTTGCCAGGTAGGGGACAAATCGAAGAGAACTGCGTTAGTAGATGCTGCAGCAACTGACACGCTGGTGTGTATGTGACACATTAAAGAGTTGTAACAGAACAAGTAGCCAGTGGTCATTGGTACACGGCGGCGCGTGCACAGGAGGGTACAGTTCTCGGCGACTTGTGTCCTACCTGCCAACAACCCTCAAGGCGCCACTGAAGAATTATCTACCTTAGGCAAGAGAGGCTTGCTCTTACAAAGCAAGTGGTGGGCTAGCAACTGTCAGCCTTACAGCCCGCACGCTTCCAGGTCCCGATCACGCTCGTTGTAGTCCAGTAACAAGCAAATAATATTTGAAACTGCTCGATATTATTTCACGTGATGGGAAGTACCTATCTCCTTTACCATTTGTGCCGCTTGTTCAGTTGATATTGGTAAGGGGTGTAAAATAACCAATCACAGAGCTTTCGTGAATATAAAGTTACATTAAGTTGATTATTTTTAACTTAGAGCATGGATAACTAGAGATCGTTTGGTGCCTTTGATGTGAAACCAATCTCTAGCAATAGTCAAAATATACGAAAATCGCTACAAAATAATTAACGTTGTGACATCAATTTGTAAAGACCTTGACAAATGATATTTATAGACTACGGAATCTTTTACAATCAATACACAACAGATTCACTTTCATTCATTCTTAAAATTACTGTAAAACGAAAATGCCAAGACAATGTAAACAGAACATGTAAACAAACTCTTATTTGACACGAAAATGAACGATAATCGATGGATGCTGGTAATATGCGACAGCGAATCATTCTGCATGCTTATTTTAATGTGAGTGATAATTAAATACATTATGCTCACCGCTATGTAGTGATAAATATGAAACTTGTTTCGCTCGGTGCCCATTAACAGCTGATTAGATCTATTAATCACTTCACAGCATGGAAAGGGATAGGCAATCAGCTCTCTAGTTGTTATCTATGCTCTAAGATTTTTAATGCCGAAATTGGTTTGTCCCTCGTTTAGTTAAATTAAATTACTTTTCTCTTTGTAATTTTACTACAGTTTCGTATTTTATTAGACCTTTAGCGATAGCAACGCAACTAGCGGCAGGATATTTCCCTCTGCCAAACTCTCCCATAAGAAAACACGTATTTTCTTCAACCTATAGTAGAAGTAACCTTAACAGAGCGTCGGAGTCCTAAAAATGCAATTTCTACGTAGCCTATTTCCGTAGTTTCCCTTTAAGGTTAAGGGTTCTTTTTTACGCTGCTTTTTACAATATTATTTCTAAATTCTAAAAGGGCGCAGATATCGTAAAACCTATACACAGACTTGTAAAAAAATAATTTTAATTGCGCAGCTTAAGTTTTCGAAGGTAAATATTGCATAATTTAGGCTGATTATCGACTTTTTTTAAATTTCGTTAAGTCGATAACCAACCGAACATATATATATATGTATGTGTGTGTGTGTGTAATGCTTTAAAAACTTTAGACTACAAAGTAAAAATAAATATCAATGATCCTATGCGACATTTTTACGATATTTGCTCCCTTTTACAATTTAAGAATAACTATCAAAAAACAGCGTAAAAAGAGGCCTTAAATACATTTGATAGGACTAACTTCAAACTTGGCGTCTGTAAAATATTTGGACAACAGGTGTTGACTGGACTACTGTTATATGCGCAAACTATTATTTTACATACGAAAATTTACTAGCGATTTCTATTGAACCTCTTCTCCGCGCGTGTAATGCGGCAGTTTCTCACAATCTATAAGTATTCAGGAACAGTATGGCTAGACGTTGCCTTTTCCTAATATGTAAAACAGTTCGATTTCAGGCTGCACGACTTTCTACAATATTACTGGTCTCGGGTCTGGTTGGTACGTCTTTGGTCGGACCTTTTCCTTGCGTGTGCGTCTTCAGCTGCAGATTAGCGATTGTTTTCCCGCCATATTGCGGATCAGTGCCGCCATGTTGCTGGCTCGCTCGGGTCAAGTTCTTCATCGAGTAAAGTAGTTTTGGGAAGAGAATTGACCTGTTAATTGTTTGCGAAATTAATGCTCAATATCTCGACGCCTCGAGTCCTTGTTTACTAGAGGATATATAGCAGCAAACATGAGGTGATACTAATTTTTTTAAGACGAGAAGTAAAATTAATTTATATATATATATATAGTATCTCGGTAGATCTCCGCATAGTTTTAAAGTAGGTAATTTGGCACTGTGTCTTAAAGCGATTCAAAGTAAGGCGGCCGAATATATCAATTCTAAATTACTAACAATAAATTTGGGACAAATAGCTTATATAATTGTGATGTTGGGACCTGCGGAAGTTCTGTTAAAAGATCGGTAGAATTACTTTGTCGTAAGAAAAACACATGTACCTTGTTTACGCCGACGTGCGTTTATTTTGATTTTGAACTACATGCATATATACATCACTCCAACAAACAATCTCACTGCAAGCGTCCGATCACGAGTCCTCATGCTGACTGACTGCCGTGTCCCGCCCAGCAAACCTGCTACCAGCCCGCCTGCTGGTCCCAACCCCCATCCACCAGTGTCCTCACGGTCATTGTTCGCC
>PNEQ01103238.1:38514-121611 GCA_003012365.1 Medauroidea extradentata | reverse complement strand
ATTGTAACTACGTTCGTTGTTTAGGTCATCACTTGTATTAATCTATGAGACGGCTTTGCGTGTTTGTTTACAACTTACGTGAGGTTAGGTAACGTTATGATTGTGTTAAAAAACGAACATGTCGCAGTTCAAAATGAGTGAAGTAAGAGTTGAAAAATTTCCCCAGGTATTAAATATTTCCCACGAACCTAGTTCGCGCATTCGGGCATTTTGTGCACCCCTGCATCTGACCCCATGTAGTGTTATCACACGTTAGCTATTAACACTGTCCGACGCCATGTTCGTTACTGTACTTGTCCCCCTGCCCTCAGGCCCTCCAACATCTCCATCAGCACTATCCCTACACTATACAACCTATATAGGTTAATAAACAAAGTGTAACAATAAAATGAGCGAAACTGAAACTTGAATATCTTTTGTGAAATTAATAGTCAGAACATTTTGGTCCTCCGGGGCCGGATAAGTTCATTCCAGCACAAAAGGTGTATAACACACTACTATTGCTCAACACTTGTGATAATATATCACACATTCGTGCCAACAACAGTGTATTTCGAAGGTTTGTTTTGTGCACCATTATAACTATTTTATGTTGGCAGCCGTAAGGTTAGTGTTCCAACATTTCTCATCATCTGTTTACTGATTTAAGTGTATTTAAGAAATTCACAACATCCAAAAAACAGCTGCAAACTAGGCTGCATCTGGTAAAGTACAGAATAAAGAGATTGTTTACATTGGCAGAGCAAGCGGATATTGATTCTAGTTACGCTGGTTTACTCTTAGCCTACTGTACTGATTTGGTAAAGTTAAAAGATGAATTTGAGAAAAGTAATTTTCAACTTGCATCACAAATAAATTATATAGAAATGAGCAAAAACAAATTAGAAGATTTTGACAATGCACTTTGTAGAATACAAGAAGTGATGTCAAGGTTGTCTATTTCTGAAACGAAAACGAAACAGTGAGGATCATGTTACTGAAGATGAAAGCAAAACAAATAATTTGAAACTTCCAGGTTACAACTTCCTGCATACAAGGGTGTAGTTACAGAATGTACTAGTTTTTATGTCTCTTCACATCACTGGTTCACAACAACAGTTTACTCTCTGCAGATGAAAAACATCGGTATCTGCTCACATCATTGTTACGAGATCCTTTCAACCTGATTGTCTTCCTCTCTCTGAAAATAATTATGAGCTGGCCCGGAAAACCCAGACTGAACTATATCAGAATGTACAAGCATTTTCTACCATGCACTGGGAGAATATAATGTGTCTTCCAAAACTCAGCATCAGTGCTCTGTTAAATATCATATTATCTAAATTGGATCAGGAGACCATAAACCAATTTGAATCGGCTTAGAAGCATGTCAGAATGTCTACTTTGAACAGCTTCTAAACTTCCTTGATTCACATTGTAAAGCCCTGTTACTAGCCAGTGGTAATATTTCAACTTCACTTGGTTTGAATTCTTCCAAAAATTGTGCAATGTCTTGCCACATCCAAGTCTTAAAAGTTTATTTTTGGTAACCTCCGACAAACATGAATGTACTGTATGTAAATGTGATCATACAATATACAGATGTCCAGAATTTCTTGGATGGTTTTTTTTTTATAAAAATTTTAATCAGCGAGAGAGATGAACCTGTGCTTTAAATGTCTCGGTACCCATCATGTTAAGGAATGTAACTCAAGGAGGAAATGCTCCCACTGCCATAGAAGTCATCATTCACTTCTTCATAATCCTGCTTCTACACCCTGTTCTCCAAACAATAGTCGTTACCAGCAACGAATGATACAGTTAAGTAAAGTCAGAATGAGAAACCTATGACATCAAAGGCATCTTACAGTGACAGTACAAGCACTGTACACATGGGAACAGTTGCTGTGCATGTCAAAGCTGCTATTGTTGCATTAACGCAAGTTCGTGCCTTGTTGGGTTCAGGACCAGAGTCTTAATTTATTTTTGAAACTTGTGTCCAAAGTTTAGGCCTGCATCATCGCAGTACTAATATTCCAGTTGTCGGACTTGCCCACTCTGTTGTCAATGCAAAATAAGGGCCTTATTTCTCTGATATTGGTACCATCTGTGAGAAGTGAGCCACAAGTTGTTACCAATGAACTAATACTAAAGGAGATTATATCAGAGTGACGCCTCAAGAGGTAAAACAGAAATACGGTAGTCTGGAGCTAGCTGATACTACTTTTGACATTCGCGTACCAATTAACATACACTTAGGTGCTGACATTTACCCAGACTTGTTTAATGGTGGGTGGTATCAAGCCTCTAAAGGTTTCCCCACTGCTTTGCATAGTGTATTTGGCTGGATTTTAATCGGAAGGATTCAGCATGAAGCAATCAGTACCTTAAATAGAATATTTTTGCTACACTACAACCCAGTCTCTCACACACCCTCAAGAGTTTTTGGAAACTGAGGAACTTCCGCTAGTTGAGCATGTAGATTCAGAAGACATCAGCTGTGAACAGCACTTTGTTGATACCCACTGCCGTACTCCAGGTGGATGCTATGTAGTAAGACTTCCTTTCAAGGATCCTCTTGACTTTGGTGACTCTCGTGGACAAGCAATAAAGAGGCTACACTTTTTAGAACGTCATCTTGAGTTTCTCAAGGAATATGAAGCCCTAGGACATATATTCCTCATCATTGCATCCTCAAAGAATCTAGTTCCACCACAAAGTTGAGAGTCGAGTTTGATGCTTCTTCAATAACTACTTTGGGAAAATCACTCAATGATGTCCTTATGACTGGGCTAAAACTGTCATAGTTGAAATTGACATAGTTGAAATCATGACTCATTTTCATCTGCATTCAGCAGTTTTTACACCTGACATCTGTAAAATGTACCGCCAAGTACAGTTGCATCCAGATAACTAACCATATCAGGTCACTCTGTGGCAGGAATCTCCAAACCAACCTATTCAAGAAAATCAGCTTGACACTGTTATGTACGGTGTGTCTTGTGCACCATTCTCGGCTATGAGAGCATTGGACCAGCTTGCCATGGAACAGGACAGTTATCCCACTGCTGCCCAAGTTGTAATGGAAGATATAGTTGTAGACGACATTGTTACTGGTGCTGCATCTGTGTCTGAAGCACTTACATTACAAACATACTTAATAGAAATACTGAAGCTAGGAGGTTTTCAACTGAGTGAATGGGCAAGTAACAGTGAGGCAGTGCTTAGATCAGTTCCAGAGAATCACAGAAGATGAGGAGGTGATGAAGGTGTTAGGCCTTGAGTGAGATGCTACAACTGATGTTTTCACATATCACATACATAAAGGTACTGTTACCATTACTAAAAGTGCCATCCTGTCTGAGATTGCAAAAATATATTATCTCTTAGGCTGGATCACCCCTATTGCCTTTAGAGCAAAGCTGTTTCTACAAAGAATTTGATTACTTGGCCTTGGCTGGGGTGACATCCCACCTGAAGAAAGACTGGCACCAGTTTCAGTCTATCCACAGTTCATAGTACCTACCAGATTTTATCAAGGAGTGCTATTAAGTCCAGGATATTCAAGTGTTAAAAACATTTTAGATTTAAGGCCACTCAGCCTCAGCCATTAATGGTGAATCTTCCTGCCTAACAGGGTACGACCAACCAGACCTTTTATAACAGTTGTTATTGATTTTGGATGTCCATTTTCAAGTAAGCTTTCCAAACTTCATAATGCCAAAAACCACAAAAGCCTACTTCTGTTTGTTCATTTGCGTCAGTACCAAAGTACTCTTACCACAAATATATTTCACGATGCCTTTTTCAGGTTTACCACCAGGCGAGTGATTTGCAAGGACGTGTACACAGATTGTGGTACCAACTTTGTTGATGCGAGTCGCCAGATATCAGATTTGTATAGACAGTTCACTCACTACTCCTCCAAATTATCATCACACTGCAGACAGTCCGGCAGTAAAGGGAATTTAGTGGTATGTTAACCCTCCCTCTGCACCACATTTTGGTAGTTTGTGGGAAGCTGGCATTAAATCAGCCAAGTACCACTTGAAAAGAGTTATTGGACAACACGTCACCACCTCTGAGGAATTAACCATCTTCACTCAAATTGAAGCCATTTTGAATTCTCAGCCCTTGTGCCGTCTTTCTTCAGATCCAAACGATTTGGACACACTTTCATCTGCTTATTTTCTTAATGGCTCACCTCTGACCGCACCTCCCATTCATGACTTAATAGACGTCCCACTAAACAGACTCAATTGATGGCAGTTAGTGAAACAAACCATCCAACATTTTTGACGGCGATGGCATAAGTAGTACCTGCACACTTTACAGCCTTGTAGAACGTGGACCCAGAATTTGGGGCGAGGTCAAGGTAGGAGATTTAGTGCTGGAAAAGAGGACAACCTTCCACCTCTTCAGTGGCAGCTGGGTGAAGTTCTCAAGCTGGCAAAGATGATGTATCCAGAGTAGCAACCATCAAGATGCAGCAAGGTTATGTTTAACACACTGCAGTAAAACTATGTCACCTTCCTAATGAATATTAACTGACAAATGATCAGAGAAGTACCAGTGTAATAGAATAAAAATTTGCAATTTTGGTGGGAGGTATGTTTTGTGATGGAATGCCATGCAAAGGTGACTATTAATTTAAGGGTTACTTTATTCTGGTTATGTATTTTAATCATAAGACTCTGCTGCCATTTGTAGCAATACTTCCAAATCATACGTTTCGAGCTCTTAGAAAATACCACTACTGTTACATTTCGGAACATAGACTTTGTTACAAGACTATTTATATCAAAGTTTTTCATATTTTTTGTGTTAATATACCATGGAGGTAGAGAAAGGAAAGAGTAAAAAGTTGTTGTTAAACAGACGGGAATAATAATATGGAGAGTTTGTGTTGAAAATGTGTGTTTGTCTGTAAAGAGTCATTTTACAAGTTAAGTTACAGGCCATCCAGAGACGTGACTGGTTAAATCAGGTAGATTTTCAGGCGCAATGTAACATTAGTGGCGACCATGACAGGACACCCTTGTATCATGAAGTTAATTATGTTGCAAACAAGAACAAACATGGAGTAGCTGATTAAATAGAGAGCACCAGTTCATACGAACTTCACAAAAACTTACAAAGCAACGATGGCCGAGACAGATACAGGCAAGGTAAGGTTGCAACTAGTCAAACTAAAGCGTTGTGGTGCCCAGCTTAAAGAGGTTCATGATAAAATATTGGAAGTTCTCTTAGATTATGAAGATAATTCATTATATTATACAGAATACGAAAATATTCAAGAGTATTATGACTGTTTAGATGAGGCCCGTCAGAAATTAGAGGGTCTGCTGTCTAAAAATTATGTTGTTGATACTGCAAACGATCGTTCAGTGAAAAAGAAACTAAAGTTTTCAAAAATAGAATTGAGACAGTTCAGTGGTGATGTTAGAAATTGGTTAGGTTTTTGGAGCCAATTTAGTCGTATTCACAATGATGATGAAATAGAAAGAGAAGACAAGTACCAGTATCTTATTTAAGCAACAGCAGAAAGCAGTAGGGCCAGAGATGTTGTAAATAGCTTTCCACCCACTGCTGAAAACTATGAAAAGGCAATCAAGTGTCTTCAAAGCCGGTTTGGAAGGAAAGAATTACTTATTGAGTTCTATGTACATGAGTTACTAGGTCTAATTATTCAGAATGTCACTACTTCTGAGCAACTAAGCCCTTTGCAACTATATGACAGTCTGGAATCGCATCTCAGGTCACTTGAGTCTCTTGGTAAGAAGGGTGACAAGTACACTGCAATTTTATTCCCATTAGTTAAATCCTCTCTCCCAGAAGACATACTCAGGGTATGGTTGAGAAATTCTGTACAGCTAACTCAGACAGAAACACCAGAGAATAGGTACAATGAAAAATTGTCACATTTGTTGTTGTTTCTTAAGAACGGAGTGGAGGGGGAGCAAAGAATATCTCTAGCATAAAGTGGATTTCAGACTCGTAGTCCAAGGGCTACAAGATCAAAATTGAAGTCAAGGGAAGTGGAAAACATACCTACAATAAGCAACCTATTTTTGGGAGAATCCAATTACCTTGACTCTAGGAGTGTGTTCTGCACAAACTCACACCACAGCAAAGACTGCTTCAAGGCACAGAAAACGACATTAATGGAAAAAATGAATATCTTACTGAAGAATAGGTGCTGTTACCAATGTTTAAAGTAGGGGCACATTTCAAATCATGCTGAAAAATATAAAATGTGACTTGACTTATGTAATAGAAGTCACTACAATTTTATGTGTCCAGAAGCACATCGGAAGATAGCTAAAAAACAACTGGGATTAAAGAAGTAAAGGAAGACTCACCTTGTGCATCGCTTACCATTCAATGTTACAACCAGGAAGTATTTTTGTAGGCTCTAATTAGTTTTGATTGATTGTGGATCCCAGCCGTCATACATACTTCAAAAAACTGCTTCTGTTATTGGACTGATGTGTTACAATTCTGAAACACTAATCCATAGTTTATTTGGGGGTACAAAATCGGAAAAACAGTCCCATTTTAACTATCATGTAAAGGCGAGAAGTTTGGGTGGCAAGTATACCTGTGAAATGCCAGTACTTTACCAGTCAATGATCTGTGATGAAATTCTGTGACTGAACAAGGGACCCTGGACAAAGGAACTGAAAATCCACAATATATTTATCTCTGACTATGGACCTGAGAGACCAGAAGTTGAAATGCTTCTTGGAGCTGATACTTGTGGGTTGCTTCTGGCTGGAAGAGTTAAAACATTGAAATGTGGACCAATAGCAGTTGAGACCTGCCTTGGTTGGGTCATCAAGGGCAGCTTTTCTACTAAGGAAAGCAACATCTCAGGCAATGTACATGTGGCATCAATGTTGAGCCTGAACTCTGAAGTTAAAGATTTATGGGATTTAGATATTCTTGGGATAAGAGATCCAGTGGAGAAACAATCCAAGATGGAAACAGAGGCTGCTACATTGTACCATTTCAAGGTAACCGTCTCTGTAAACAAAGAGGGTCGGTTTGAGATTCACCTTCCTAGGAACGACAGATTAGAATAAATTTGTGATAATTTTGATACTGCAAAGAAAAGATGCGAGTCAACAACAATGACACTGATATGTGAAAACAAGTTCAATGTTTGTGACAGTGTGCTGACTGATTGGTTGCAAGAAGGAATTATTGAAGATGTACCATCTGAAGAAAGAGAAAATAGATGTCATTATCTGCCACACTGTGGTGTTGTTAAAGAAAATTCAACAACCACAGTTAGGCCTGTGTTCGATGCATCTTGTCGGGGAAGAGAATCACCATCGCTGAATGAGTGTTTAGAAAAGGGTCCAAATATGCTTGAAAAAATTCCCCCAATTTTAACGAAATTCCGGCAAGGAAAAATAGGAGTGATCTCTGATATAAAGAAAGCATTTTTACAAATTTATGTGACTCCTCCTGACAGAAATTACTTGAGATTTTTATGGTGGCATGATTTTTCGCAGGGAAAAACAAGAATTTTCAAGCACAAGCGGATTGTGTTCGGACTTAATTGTAGCCCATTCCTTTTGGGTGCAGTACTTGACCTCCATCTTGATAACAGTCAAACTGAGTACAGGAAGACCGCAGGAAAATTTAAGAGATCCTGTTATGTTGACAACTGCGTAACATCTTTTGACACAGAAGAGGAGTTAAATATTTTTGTTGTAAGTTCTACAAAACTTCTTGCTGAAGCAAAGTTTGAACTCAGAGGCTGGGAGGATTGTGTACAGAATGAAAGGGAGCAATGCTCAAAGGTGACTCAGGTTCTTGGACTTCAGTGAGACAAAGATGATGATGCTCTGTCCTGTAATGTACAGCTTACAAAGGATCGCAGTGACATTACATGGAGAAAGGTTTTATCTTCTGCACAGAAAATATTTGATCACATAGGATTTTCCTGTCCTGTAACCTTAGTTCCAAAAATCATCATCAAAAAGAGCTGGAACCAAAAAGGAGGCTGGGATGAGACATTAACAGAAGATATGCAGAAAAGGTTCAGAAGATGTAAAACTGAAGTTCAACTACTGCAAGAAGTGAAGATTCCTAGATGCTTAACTGCAGGGGGAGCAGGAAACACGTGGAGCCTACATGCATTCTATAATGCCAGTATAAGTGCATATGCTGCCGCAGTTTCCTTGAGAAGTGGCACTGAAAGAAATGTAACAGTATGTCTGGTCATGGCAAAGACAAGAGTTTCACCACTGAAAAATGTCTCCATGCCTTGGTTGAACCTGTTGGCAAGCTCTATAGGGAGTCGTCTAGCCGCTTCTATCAGGGAATACCTGAACTTGCCGATACCAGAGTTTTTTTTAGCTGATTCTTCTACTGTCTTGTATTGGATGAAAAAGGAAGAGGCCTGGGGTGTGTTTGTCACCATGTGCCAGGAGAGCAGAATATGGCAGATCTTCCCTCACGAGGCTGCTCTGCGAGATTCCTTGTAAATTCTCGATGGTGGGAGGGGCCAAGCTGGCTGAAGTTAAGACAAGAAGAGATTGGCCTAGGTCTGAAATCAAGAATAACAATGTAGAAATTCAGAGTGAGAGAAGAAAAATTACTACTTCCTTAATTAGTCAATCAACCAAGGAAGATGTGCAGTGGTACCTACAATGGTTTTCGAAACAGTCACAGATTGTGAGACTTATTGCATGGATGCTGAGATTCCTCAGATGTGCGTCAAACCCTGGAAACCGCAGAGGAGGTAATCTTGGCGTTGAGGAGATAGAAGAGGCGGAAAGGAGACTTCTCCGTATTGTGCAAAGAGAACAAATGGAAGAGACTGACAGGAGAAGGATAAGATCACTCTGCACTTTTGAAGATTCCGATGATCTTATGAGAGTGAAGTCTAAGATAGCCCAAAGAGAAGATGATAAGTTGTACAGATATCTAGTTATTCTGCCACTGAAACACAAACTTGTAGAGATACTGATTTGAGACTATCATACTAAGAACTTACATACTGGGGTCCAAATTCTTTTGGGAAAATTTAGAGAAAGGTACTGGATTTTGAGAGGTAGACATACAGTCCGTAATGTGATATACAAGTGTGTTCGATGTCGGAGATTCGAGTCTAGTAAGGTCACTACTGAACTGGCCCCTCTGCCTGAGGACAGGGTGAATAATGCCTCGAAATTTGAAGTCTTCGGAGTACACATTGCTGGCTCATTGTATTTGAAAGGAGGAAAGAAGGCTTCGATTCTTCTGTTTACCTGTGCGGTGTACTGGGCAGTACATTTGGAGTTGATACTGAGTCTGTCTACAAGTGCATTCCTTCAAGGTTTACGAAGATTCATTGCAAGACGGGGAAGACCCAGAGTGATGTACAGTGATAATGGGACCAATTTCATAGGGGCAGAGAATGGATTTGAATCACTGGATTGGTCAAAAATAGAAAAGGACTCATCTTCCCTAAGGATACAGTGGAAGTTCATTCCACCTACCGATGCATGGTGTGGTGGATGGTGGGAACAAGTAGTACAAATGGTCAAGAAATTGTTGCGGAGAATATTAGGAAGGGCATCACTGACGTATGAGGAGGTCTCGACAATCACCTGTGAGGTGGAATCCGTGATCAATGCTATACCTCTCACATACTTGTCTGAGGATACCAGTTACTTAATGCCATTGACTCCTGCTATGTTCCTCCAAGACAATCGGCCAGTTGGTGTGGTCATCTTGAAAGGGCATCTCTCTGCAGGCGAGTAAGGTTCCTACAACAGTTGTGCAAAGATTTGAGGAAGAGATTTCGGGACGAATACTTAGGGCGTCTGGTTCAGCAGAAGACTGAAGCCAATAACCAGAAGACAATGAAAATCGGAGACATGGTGCTAATCGGTATAGACGACAAGAAAAGATCAGAGTGGCCAACAGGCAAAATTATGGAAGTTTGCCCAGGAAAGGATGGACATGTAAGAGTGGTGCAAGTAAAGACATCTGGGCGTGAGATCACAAGACCCATACAACGTATCTACCCATTCGAAGTGTCCTCTTCACAACACTTTTCATCAGCTGCTGAAAGAAGAATTGTCAACAAGCCTGGAGGAGATAAACTCACAGAAGAGAGGGAGCCGAATAATCAGTGTGGTGTAAAAACTTAGAGTGGATACACTGTACAAAACCCATGAGATACAAGACATAAAAATAGTGAACAGGACAACACCATTTTGTCGATTTATTTTGATTTTGAATTGTTGCCTCATGCAAGAAATTCAAAAGGGTGGGAGGATGTTACATTTCGGAACCTAGGCTATGTTACAAGACTATTTATATCAAAGTTTGTAATTTTTTTTTTGTGTTAATATACCATGGAGGTAGAGAAAGGAAAGAGTAAAAAGTTGTTGTTAAACAGACGGGAACAATAATAAAAATTGAGTGTTTGTGTTGAAAATGTGTGTTTATCTGTAAAGAGTTGTTTTACAAGTTAAGTTACAGGCCATCCAGGTAGATTTTAAGGCGCGATGTAACAACTAGAATATTTAGACCTTCTATATTTAGCACTTTTCAGTAAATTGTTTTGTCTATGAAACCTATATAGGTTAATAAACAAAGTGCAACAACAAAATGAGTGAAACTGAAACTTGAATTTCTTTTGTGAAATTAATACAGTCGGAACACTTTGTATTGTTTAACATATATTTGTTTTGAATTTTGTTTGGTTTGATAGTTCCAGAAAATGTTGCTTAACAACGTGGACACTATGTTTGCGAATAAAATTAGTTTCGGAAATATTTAAAGATTGTATTTGATTGAGGAATACAAAGGTAACAATATTAGCCTGTATTGGATAGCAAAAAATAATGTTTATAAAATATTTGAAACACAGCAGACTCGAGATTACCAGTGATAATCATGAGGACGGATTTCGCGGATAATCAAAAACTGTAGTAAAACATGTTTTTAACTTTTTTGTGCGTGTTGGAAACTACCCTTCTGTGAAGCACCTATGAGAGCTGACAGTTACATACAATAGTCCTACAAAAACATGGTAAGAACACAGCAGCCAACCACTTAATCTGAAACCCTCGTAAAACAGTCAAGTCTCTGACAACAATGCAACCGCGCCGCTGCCGTTTCTCTCTTCACTCCCCCGTGCCCTTTCCTCCTTCATTTGTCGTTCAATTCACAGTCTATTGGTGCCGCTTTGTGTCCCCCTTTCTTGTAGTTGTGTATGTGGGTTTGTAAATATTGTGTGTTTTGATACGTCAAAGACTAGCTAAGAAACATGACATGAAACAACATAATTACCTTTTTGTAACATCCACATCATCTTTTCAGCTACGTCAGTGCACATGTGTAAAATAAATAACCTGACATTTCTTTAGAGGGCGGTAAGAAGGGCATAAGTCGAATTATTACCCGTTGGGACTTGCGTTTTTCTTGCAGCTATTAGTAGCCGTTCAATAGGGCACAATTCTCATTACAATAACACGTTTCTTTAGCCTTCGCACCACTTTCCTGAACAAGAAGAACTACATAAGTGCCATTATATTTTTTAATGACTTATGCCCTTTTTACCGCCCGCCAAAGATTTATAACAAAGCTTTCAATTACGTTATTAAATTATTTTTCATGTTAAGTAAACGGCAAAGATATTATCTACTTAATGAGTTTTAATGTCATTTTCACTTGATTTGGTAACATAAATTATAGCACGAAATGTTAAGAATATCGCTACAAACTACTCAAAAAGACAGCTATAGAGCATCATTGTGTTTGCCTTACAATGGCGGACAAAATGTTCACAAGTCGAAGAGGGGTGGTGGGGTGAGTTGTTGCAGCTGTGAGATAAAAATACATCCTTCACATTTGACATGCGTGGAAGGACAGGAAGAAAAAAATAGTCCACCAAACTGTGAGTGGGGAAAAAAGGAACAAATTACAGTCACAGTGTTTAGGTTGTGTGTCCAACCACCTCTAAGCAACACAGATACTCGTCAAAAAAAGTTATTTAACACATACAATTTAATCATACATTTGAGAACGGCACTATGTCCAAATTTGCTACTTTTCAGGAGAGCATAAAACCTGATTTTTTTCCTACATGATAGAATCAATGATTGTAACAATTTAATCTTGAAAATATGGTATTATAGTACGTATGCAATAACTACAATGCATAAGGTAAAGTCATTACGTAACTGTACACAGATATTCAAACATTTTGGACTTCAAGCTTTTCTCTACGAAAGGTACTAATTTAGGAATGTTTGATAGGAAAATATGTTATGCAAGCAGTTTAATTAAAGCTATTGTGAAATTAAATCGAAGGTGCTGTTCAAACACTTCTTCAGATGTTTATTACAAAACACAAACACACGCAGTATTTTTTATTACATAGGTATGAACAAAATTATTAAAAATAAAACATGACAAAAGAAAGAACATATTCAGATGTCTGTAGCAGCATGTTTACATTCTTGCATGTGAAGAAGTACAACATACAACATAATACACTTAATTCACTGTCACCACTCGAACATAATGCTGTTCTCTGTTATATAATATCCTCGTAAGTGTTTGGCATCTTCATCAGTAACATATTTCATAAGTTTTACCAGGTCATCAAGTTTCTTGGGAACAATGAGAATTCTACCTTCTGGATACGCTTGTACAGGATTAATGGTAAGTATGTCTACATTACGTTTCTCAAGACGGAATGTGTGCTTCACAAGAGAGATAATAACCGGCAAAGCTTCGAGAACACCTGGTTTATTAGCATGATAACTAAATTCCTTGAACGTAGAAGGCACAAAATGAAACTTTTCAGAACATGATTCACACTTCGATGAGGTTTTATCTGAAATGGTCACTTTCTTAAAATAAGTAGGCTACCAAGTATCAAAATTTCGTATAACATTATGGTGTACTATCTTAACTACAACAATTCACTTGTTTACTATGATGCTCATGTACTCTTCAACTGTGTACACATGATGCACTTTCTTAAACTGTTTTTAAACACCCCAAAATACCGGTCATAAGGAAGAAAGGAATGAACACCCTCGGGGAAGTAATGTTTTATTGTCTGAAATTTTTTTGATGCTGCCAGACCTAGGCACATCCGTATCATTGTGTGTTTATTTTGACCTGAACAGCCATCAGAGAAAAGATGCAAGTGCTCAGAAATGTGATCATTCAGGAAAGAAGAAACTTCATTCACATCCTTCTTCCCTTGACCCTCATAATACACGTATATGAGGCAGTCATTTCTTTTGAGGTTGCATACACAAAATACATTTACCCATAGCTGCCTCATGTAAAACACCACCTGCACTGGGATATTTTGCAGAGGGAGATTTTGCATGTAATCGAAAGCTAGGCCTACAACACTATTGTCCTTTGTACATCTTTGTGCAACATCCTGTAAAGGTCTATAAAATTGTTTACTTCTCATTTGATGGACATCATACTCAACTTGCAGCACGCTTAGCAGAGTCACAGATATGTGGACTGTTACATACTAAAAATATCTATTTGCGGTCGTCCAAAGTTATAGTTACAGTTGTCAACAAAATAAGTTCTGTAAAAGCTGTAAGTGAGTCCATATTCTGGGTGTTTGTGGCAAACATGTTCTGCATTTTTACAATACTGAGATGGGAATCTATGTATTGCATATCTTTACCCCATAATGTGTGACCTCTAAGGGAAATTACTGGATATTGGTACCGTTTTTGTCTCTGGGTGCCTCACCTTTAAGAAGGAGAGTTGTTATACGGAAAAGTCACTTGTGACAGATTGCATGCAACCTCATGAATGCAGTATGACATAACTTTCTTTTGCCACCGCCATCCACAACAAAATATGAAAAGCTTGCAGCACATTGTTTTGCACTTTCCTTTCTGATCTCGTCATCTTGATTTCATTTTTCTCAATAAGACATTGTAGGTGTAGGACTTGTGCATCTTTTTAGGCAGGTCAAGAAAATTGGACAGGATGGAAATTGGAGAGTCTTCAAAAACCATCTGGAAGCACTTCTGTTTACACCTAAAAGTATACCAAAATACCACTGAAATTAACATGTCCTACTGCAGTAATCTACAGCCTACTTTAACATTATACACTACAAGCACAATAAAGGTATTTTATACTACTTACTTGCAATAATCTCCTGTTTTCGTGGCTTGCACGTCGGCACCTTTATAACTCACACACTCTTGTCCATTTACTCTAACATGTTTAACAATATTATGTTTGTACGTTTCAGGCTGCAACTTTCTTTTTACTGTACAATTTTATGATAAATTTGTGCAGTAATCCAATGCTTAATCAGATTTTTCTACTTTTGCAGTCCATAGACAAACCAACACATCAACTAACAATATGTGTATACTCTTATGGATATGATTTTATGCAACACAATATCTATTGTGCAATGTGATATCTATGGTACATAAATTACTCCCACATAGCACCTACATCTTTGTAATATACAGCGCATCATGTGGCAGACAAAAAAACGTAGTACTACTACCTGTGGTAAAGAAAGGATTAATTAAGCCTTAAGTGGAATGTGGTGGGGAAATGCACTAAGTCAATGACTTAGTGCAGTTCTTTGCAACATAAACACTGTCAAATAACTGTTTCCCCAATTTGTATAATCACCGACTTAGTTCCTTTCTACTCCCATCACAAACACAAAAAGGGCCAATTTTGACTTAGTACCTTTCTCAAATGCACAATTCAATTTATGTTTTTAAAAAGGGTTAAAAAAGCTACTGAATGAAAAATTTAGAAGTGTGTACAATAGCACTAAACGAGGTTATGCGAATCAAATGTACATGACAACGAAGTTTATAAATTAAAGTCAGACATGCAAATTGGACTATATAAAGTAGAAATATTACTTTCCATACTCATTACTGTGAACTTAATTGAAACAACATAAGTAGCAAATGTAATTCCCCTTAAACTGTGTAACTAATGACATCTTCCATTTAGTTCAATACTTCTTTTTTTTTATTTGGCTGGCACCATCTCCCATTAAATGAAAATCAATTGTTTGAAAATGGATGGATCACTAACTAAAACATTTGCGGCTGTGACACAAAGCTGATAGGTCTACATGAAAAATCATTCAGTGAATGAATGAGACAACAGCACGCGGATGTAAAAAAGGATGGCGTGGCAGCAGTGCAGCGAGATGCTGACAGCAGATACTCATGTGGCATTGCCAGTTGGCGAATTCATGCTGCAACTGAACCCGTCTGAGATTTAAAATGTGTTATAAACTATAGATATTGTGCATATTATATTAATTAACTATAATTAATATTATGTTTAAGGATTATAAATAGTACCGACATTTCTACTAATATTTACAATCCTATAAACATACTTCAGGAGTGTTTAAACTAAACGTTAACATAAAATATTTAGTGTTCAAAATGTGCCACATTTAAGCATCATTAAAAATTATGTTTATTATGTTTATCCCTTCAAACAAAATAAAAATGAGATCAGTAACTAACCTTAAATTGTTATTTTTTTGTAAATTTTAAATAATTGAAATTTTAAATATTTTTTAACATTTTTTTTGTGGTTTACGTACTTTTAATCCATTATTACAATACAAAACCCTTCTAAAAGTTCTCCAACAGCTATATTACGAACTACAAAATGTCTTCACATTTTTGCTGACTTCACCCACATCATCAGATTGAGCGATGCCAATTATCAGATAGGGGAATTATGGATTTTCCACACTAGGATCACGGGTAGCATGCACGGCAGGGATTGGAAAGTAACTTTTATAAAGTAACAACTTTGTTACAGTTACAGCTACTCCACTGGAAATGTAACCTTATTACAAATACAAATTACTCCATTAAATAACTAACAAGTTACAGTTACAATTCTTAGATAAGTAACTGCTAGTTACTTTTTAAGTTACTTATTTGAAAAGCCTAATAAGTTACAAAATTCTCAAGCACAGGAATTTTTACTATCTTGTAGGCCTATGGTATAAGCTATGTGAGTAGGCCTTTTTTAATAATAATGGTAGGTTAGCAAAGTCCATCTATAGTATGCTATTGCATTGTCAGGACCTTACCTAGCGTATTTACGATTGAATGACTGGAGAAAATGGGTCGGGTGGATCGCGTTATTACTATTGTCAGATTTTAATCATTCAGTAATAAACTAGCTCCTCGTGAAACACAATTTGGTTTTTATACATGTGGTAAGTAACAAATATTCAAGCATTCAAGCTGTACAAGCAGATATGTTATTACAAATATGTAAATTTTTCCCAGCACACAACAGACATCTCAAATCAAGATTATTTTGGTTTTCACTCAACTTTACTTCGAAAAAAGACTAATAATATGGCATTGGCAATGATCTTAATGTGGGTTGTCGGCATTCCACTTTGTGTAGATGACGATGTAGACAATATTTCCCAGTATAAAATTCTGTTTCTTCTGGCAAGTCCTCCAACACAATACACGTATCTATAACCTATCTTATAATGAGCTAATAAACATAACTCTCTAAAATACACAACATAATTTAACCATGCTGCATTCACTTCTCAAAGACAACATTAGTAACAAACAAACCAGAAGTGAACGAACAAACTGCAATGTTGAGCAGTTGAGAAATAGCCAACGTAGGAAAACAAATTTTCCTGCATGGAAGGTATAACAAAATTGCCAATCTTTTTGTAGACATTTCGGGAAAGAAGAATCAGAACCATCCTTACATCAAATACAATAAATTTGCTTTTAAAAAGAATAAAGGTAAAAATAACAACATTTATTCTTGCTTCGAGAGCAAATTGTGTAATTTGTTACAGTTAAAAATTACTAAAACTTAATTGGAATGGCGTTACCATGTTCATTACCGAAAAATGTAACTGTTACTTCAGGTCCCTGATGCACAGCATATTTAAAAACTTGTACTAAAATAACATCTCACATACTTTATAAAAAACATTTTTTTAGACAATAAGGAAGCTCGAGATATTCGGCCAGTATACAGATATCTAATTTCAAACCATTATCATGCTTTTCTGAAATTTTTTTTTAATAAAAATTTTCCTTACATCAGATTCCAGGTGGTTTACCGTATTTGTAATTTTACTTAGATTAGTATAGGTTTCAATTTTGTCTTAACATTTTTTTAAATTTTATAACAATGTATGTTACAGGAATTGGAGAATGTGCAGGTAATTGCAATCTACATTCAATTGTAACATTACCAATTAAATTCAGTAAAAGGAATTGTAATTAATTATATATTCTTATCTGTATTTGTAACTGAGCCCAATTATTATTTGTCTGTATTCTACCCACCACTTATAATACAATATTATCATAAACTTGAAAAACAAAAAATGAGATTTTAAGAAATACTGTTTCAAATAAAATAATATATCACCACATCATCACAAACTGAAAAAAACTATTTCATATACATGCAAAATAATCAAGCAAAAATATTAAGTCTACAAGAATTTAATATTTTTATAAATGTAATTCTATAAAAATGTAGAAAATCCCTGTTATAACATCCTCACAAGTAAAATTTTCCTGATTAGTATATATATATATTTTTTTAATTTTCTTTTTTTTTTTTCAGATACAAATTAACTCTGTTATAAAGTTCCCTCTTGTATAAAGTAAATATTTCTAGAGACCCTTCAGATATGTTGCAACAGAGATCTGTGTATATTATAAGATGATACTGAAGTATAAAAAATAAGTAATGAAATATATAAATTATCACAAATATGATGACACTTTCCAATATACAGAAGCAAACCATGATTAGGGCTCATAATGAAAGATGCACTAGAAATAATCTTTGTCTATAACTGGCATATAAATGTTTAAAGTTAACAGATTTATTTTTGGTAACATTTCAAGACTAAATAGTATAAAATATTTTTTTTTTATTTTGCTATGTTAGCATAAATATATAAAGAAATTTTAGAAGCAAAAAGTGGATGAAAATTATTCTGTGTTACAACACCCATAACTAGTTGATATGTTCCCAGCATATATAAAAAAAAGTACAAAACCTCAAAAGTGCCGATTTGGTTTTTCAATTACAAGAATTTTTTCACTACAGATGAGCCCTAAACATTACACTGACTACAGTCAACAAAATTTTACTAAAAATTATGATGCAGCTACAGAGTTGTCACCACACAGCTACATTTATGTAAATTATTGCTGTCCAATTACTAAAATACAAAAACATTACAAGTTAGTAAATTCTGAAATGCCATTAATGTTTTAGCAATTAAAACTAGATATCACAATTACAGCACACACAAAATGACAGGAAATGAACTGAAAGGAACTGTATTGATCTGTTTAGCTCTTTAAAAGGGAGGTCTTGAGCATTGGTGAGGTTGATATGAAGAAACTTTGAAACAATGGCAGAATGCAAGGGCAAGGAAAACGGGGTTAACCCTGTAAAACTCGCTGGCTAGAATATCCACTATTTATCCCACATGTGAAAACAGTAGTGACTCGGCTGGGAATCAAACCCGGATCACAGTGAGTTTTGACTTGAGAGTTTGCATTAATAGGTTATTTCATCCAGCATGCCAACACATTAAAGAGTACACAAAGTGCAGAAATACGGACCACTTGCATTCCACTTCCTAATGAGTACGACGTGTGCAACAAGCACTAATGCCACACCAACGCCAAACTTAAGAGCAACTGGAAAACAAATCATTCAAGAAAAATTATGAAAACAAATCACATAGACCAGCTACAAATCAGTTCCCAACTAAATTATTTTATATCTATAATGATTTTTGAATTAATAAATAAGATATAGAATATTCTAAGTATTTCTGTATCTTTTGAAAAATACACTGAAACTTTCAGAAGAATTTTTTTTATGTGTCAGATGGCGAAGTGGTGGCTATCATTACCACATGTATTAGTGAAGAACAGCACTAAATTACTTCGGCTTACAGTTAATGTATAAGAACTAGTACTGGTATTATAAATGTTTAAAGCAAACAAACCTTGTAAAGACACAAGTTATAAAATGTTTAATAAATAATGTTTAGTGATAAAATGTCAATTAGTGAGAAATATTTTGACAAAAACTAGCATTTAGAAATGTTTCATAAAGTCCTACAGATATACTGCCCAACATAAAAAATTAATACATTTATTTATTACAGATCTAACCCTCTATGGCATATGATTAACCAAGTGCCAAAACATCACCACCACCACCTGACCATTCTGTCTGGAACATTGTTACAAGTATAGAAAATAAAGACAATCATCAAGGCCTGGCATGCAATCACAGTTTTAGTTTATCTTCAGGTGTTTTGTAGTATGTAGGTCAGAGCTATGGGCTAGCTAATCCATTCCCAGAACCACATTGACAACAAAGAACTCATTAACAAACCATGCTATATGGCAGGAACACTGTCATGCTAAAACACACCCACACCGTTATAATATGCAAACTTGTTTTCTACTGTTAAAAAATATGAAGCTCGTCGAAAAACCTAGCGTTTAATTAACTATAAAGTATTATAAATGAAAAAGTTCCTAATGAAAATCACTCTTACACTGACATCCAATCACTGCTGAATTTCACCATGGACATTCACCTTCCATTTTACAAATCCCCGAAAACTTACACTTTACTTCCACATGCTGGGGTATAACTCGTAAACACAATGCTTTATTCTATGTTCAAAAACTCGTAATTTTTGTGGAAATTTCCCATTACTGTTTGAAACAGTGAAATTTATCAATTACTTGCTGTCTCGGCATGTATTGCAGCACCCATTTAAATTTTTGGGCACTCCGTTCTGCCCCACTACCCCAATTTGCAGAAACTCCAAATTTTTTGGTAGAAACAATCATGGGCGAACACATAGGAATGACATAAGGCGAACTAACAAGCAAATATTAATTTTTATATATTACCAGTTTTTATAGCAACAGGTGGAACAGTACAGAAGTTGATGCGCTGCAGTATCATCTAGGGGCAAGATATGGTGAAAAAGATATTGTTGAAGGGTCATTTCATCTCAAATCACCTCATTTTAAAACATGAAATTTCTTAATACTGAAATCTTGCAGCAATTTATGCTCTCTTAAGACCTACATCAGTTGATTGAAATTGTTACAATTCTTTTGATTTTTAAGCTATCAGGTTCATTTAGGTGTCAAATTAAAGATGATTTAAGCTCTATTCACGTACATAAAGAAAACACAAAAAAAAAACAATAAAATGTGTTAAAGGCGAAACGTTTAGTTTTTAAAAATTTGCAATTTCTCTTATGTTACAAATAACACAGCTTAGAAACTTTTTCTCTACAATCTTCCTACCATATATTAAATGCAGTAAAAATAGAGAACGGGAGTTTTTGTTTCTTTTTGAGTTATTGGTTCTATTTTAAAATTTTTTACAAAGTATTACAGTGTGTTAAAATGATTAAAATTTTAATTTAAAGGCATGAGAAATTAAAGAGTCATGCCAAGTTTCTTATCAGCCTTTGTGTTACCTCATCTAACCTGCGAAAATTTTTGGGACACAGAGGAATGGCAAGGGGAAGAGAGAGAAGGGATATGTCCCAGCCGTGGGAAAGTATCAGGGCAAGTTTTCACGTGGATAGAGACTGAACTTTTTCAATCAGTCTGTGCTTGATATTGTTCGTGAATGTTTGAAATGCAGTCTGTTATATCAACAATGAAAATTGCTTATCAAGTTTGACGTGTGTTGAATAATGTTCAGTTAATTTTGTGTTGGTTTTTGAAAATGGAAAGTTGTGTGAGAAATCACCTACAAGAAAATTGTTCAGTTCTAAATCCAATTCACCCAGTAAGTTGTACAACAGAACTTACTGAATCAGATAAAGAACTTCTAGAGGTAAGAACTAAATGCTCCAATGTTCAACATGTGTGTTTATATCAAAGGTGTAATTTCCTGTCAAATTTTGAAATTCTTCAACAAATTTGTAGTGACCCTTTAACTTAACATAAGAAGAATGTAGATAAAGGCCCCATGACTATTTCTTTTTCATTTTACAAGAAATATCATAAGTCTGTTGATCTTGTGCCAGGTAAAAAACTCTGTACATACTGCCGAAAATTACTGGTTCAAGAAGCAAAAGTTATTAAAACAGAGCAAGAAAATGAAAGTAAGTCATCAGAATGTGATTATGAACCAGATAATTCTTTTAACATAGAGAAACTCAACAACAGCTGCAGGATAATGGACTGTTCACCAATCAAGGTAAAAAAAAAAGAAGGATAAATGAGAGACCTTCATACTTAAATAAAGCACAGCGGGCACATGAAAGTTTCACAGCACAGGCAAGTAAAGCTCTAAATATGAAAAACCCAATATGCTTTGAGAGTACCAGCAGTAAAACTTTAAAGACTTGTACTAATTGTAATACACTAATGGGAAAATTGAAGGAAAATATGTAACCAGAAATATAATTCAGAAAATCCAGATACTGATATTTGTTCCAAAATCATGGAGTATAAAAAAAACTGTTGATTATTTTGGAGCAACAGAATATTTGGTGAAAAAAGCCGGGAAGGTTTTACAGGAGGATGGAGTTTAAGGAACACCAGATAGAAGGAAAGGACATCCCATTAGTGAAGCCACAGCCAAAAAAGTAAAAGAGTTTTATAATCACGATGATGTGAGTAGAATTTCACCAAATGTAAAGGATTGTGTGTCTGTTCCAAGTGCAAAAGGAAAATGTGTGTTAAAATGTAAAATATTGATATTTGACAACTTAAAAGATCTCTATTTTGAATATAAGGCAAAATATCCTGATGATAAATTAGGGATAACAAAGTTTTGTGAAGTACGCCCAAAAGAATGTGTAACTGTAAATAGCAGTGGCATTCATTCTGTGTGTGTCTGCACAGATCATCAAAATGTCAAACTTATGATGCAAAGTGTTGGTGTTACTATACCATACTGAGAACTACTCCAAAAACTAGTAGGGCCTGCACAACTTAACCTCTGAAGCGTGTATGCTGCACCGTTGTTCTAAATGCCCAAATATATTCTTGTTCCATGAATATATCGTGAAAATGGAATATTTAGTCAATCTAGAGACTGTTGAGTTCAAGAAATGGCTGTGTACAGGTAGATCAACACTGGAAACTTTAATAAAATCAGTGGATGACTTTGTAGAAATGATGGTAGTGAAGTTGGAAGCTATCACTAGACATCACTTCACAGCAAAATCCACTGACACAACATCCAAGTTACTGTGCATCCATTTGTGATTTATTGCAACAGTGAAGGAGAAATTCTCAATAAGTAATTTTGTATCATTAGCAACTGTCTCAAAAAAAAAAATACTACAACACTTTTTGCCTTTCAAAAAACAATGTTGCAACACATCCAATTGGGACTGCCGCACATCGAACGCGTTGTTTACTTCAGTGATGGTAGCTCTGCTCAGTACTAAAATTACAAAATTTTTATAAACCTATGTCGTCATGAGGATGATTACAAACTTACAGCTGAATGGCATTTCTTTGCTACTAGTCACGGAAAAAATGTGTGTGATGGTGTGGGTGCAACTGTAAAAGGTTGGCAGCTAGAGCCAGTTTACAAAAAACGACTGAGAGATTTATTCTTAATGCTGTACATTTATTCAAATTTTCTGGGGAAAACATCAAAGGTATTAAGGTGTTTATTTCATACCATCATCAGAAGTTGACTCAAACAGAAACTTTCTACAAGAGCGCTACAACAATGCTGCTTCGGTTCCGGGAACAAGAGAGAATCATAATTTTAAACACCTTAACAAATCAACCTCGCTTGTAAAGCATCTTTCAAATTCTGACATTTCTTTCAAGGTGTCTGTCGGGCCTCTGGAAAAAGAAGAGTTTATCAGTATAATACCTGAAAAGTATTACACAGTTATTTACAATAAAAAGTGGTGGATAGGGAAAGTAGTTAATGTAAGTGACTGTGACAGAGATGCTAGACTTCAATTCATGCATTCTAATGGACTTTCTGGGACATACTTCTGGCCACATAATGTAGACTTTTGTTGGCTACCATTTGAAATATTGTTAGAGAAATACCTGTTCCTTCTCTAATAAGTCTATCAGCTCACACTTATGTTGTTGAGAGTAAAACTCAACACAATATCAATGAACTAGCTAAGTCAAAGTTATGAAATATAGTATTTACACTAATTTGGCAAGAAGTAATTAAAATACGTAATGTGTCACTTGCACTGGTAAATCACATGTGTAATGTTTTTATTCGGGTCTTGGATAATGCAAAAAGCTGCACATATGTCATTGTTATGTATAGTCACTTGCACTTGATGTACTTGTTATTTGCGTGTTGATAATTTTCAATATTTTAGCCTGTCAGAAGAAAATAGCTATTTTTTTATAATTGTCGTAATTAGTGCAAAAACTTTTATAGTCATCAAAGAATTGTATAATTGACATTAATTATTTAGAATTTTTACTTTTATCAGATGTTTGAAATTTTATTAATTAATGGAAGAGGTTGTGTGAGTATTTTAGTATTAAGGCTATATCACTTGCACTGTGTATTTGTTTTGTGTACATAAGTACATAATTTTCATTGGACAGAATACTAACTAATGTATGTATTATAATTATTTAATGCTAACATATTGTTTTAAGTCTTATACTTTTTATATGTTGAAATTATTTTTAATGCTTCCTGCAAATTCATAAATACTGGTACAATACAATAAATTAAAAATTTTATTTAATTTTTTTCAAAAACAATAAAACACACCCTCTTAATTTTTTTACTACATTTAATATGTGGTAAGATGATTGTAGAGAAAAAGCATCAAAGGTGTGATATTTGTAACTTGAGAGTAATAGTAAATTTTGAAAAAACTAAATAATTTGTATTACATGCAAATTAATATTTTAATGTTATTTTCTTGTACGTTTTCTTTATGTACTTAAAAATAGCAGAAAATTATATTTCATTTAACATCTAAATGAACCTGAAAGCTTAACTCTTTTACTACAGAATAAAAAAATTTGTAATTGTGCCAAGATAGTGTCAAAAATTAGTAAAAAAAATTTTTTTTAATAGTTTATTTTTGGTTATTTTTAAGCAAGAAAATAATGTGTCTATGGTTTACACAGTCATTTAATTCTATGTTCAACTTAAGTCGCATGTCGCAGTTTAGAAATATTTTGTGTATTCGACTATAATCGAATGTCGCAGCGAAGGAGTTAAAAACCAAAAGAATTATAACAATTTCAGTCAACTGGTGTAGGTCATTAGAGAACATTAATTGCTGCAAGATTTCAAAATTAAATAAATTCTCCTTCCTCATGTCTTCCTCCAAAAATTCTGAAAAAAATCATTCGTTCTTATTTTATGCGTACCTACATTGGATGAAAATTTGAACAAAATTTGTGACATTGAAGCACATGGCTCTAGGTGATTTGATATGAAATGACCCTAAAATATTCCCAGTGTTCAAATATATATGTATATATGAATTTTCATGGCGATCAGTTGTACAGCATAGAAGTTGATGTACTGCAGTGCCATCTGTGGCATGTTAAAATAAAATGGATAGCATAAAAGCCTTTCAAGAAAAATTACATACTGTCCATGACAGAAACGAGCAGCCCTGGAAGTTAAGCGATGACTCGATTCTTTAACCTTATAACATGGTGTTGATGTTCACGCTCATGACTACTTCACTGTCTCGGTATTAATACATGACAGTTACTTAAACCAGTTTCTCCATGGAATTCTCTAACGTCAGTTCAGCTCCATCTTTACCAATATCAAGGGCCGCTCGTTTCTGTCATGGACAGTATTTGGACCAAGTTACATGGTGGTCTGTCAAATGGTGTCTGAGTTTATCAATCTCTTACATGCATATGTACATACATATGTACCAACAGCTGGTTTTATCTACATAGATGTGCAAAATTAAAAACGAACAGCATAATTTTTTAGTGTGTCATAGTAAAAACCTCTTAGATTCGAGATATTAATTGTACTAGAATATAACTAATTAATTTTTGACCATTAAAGAAAGTTCTGAGAGCACTAAATTAGACAATTAAATGGTGTTCATTTAGGTTACACTATGCAACACGTTATTTCATCCTGGATCAAGAAACTAGGATTTCAGTAATGTAATGAAGTTGTCACATATAATTTGCAAAAATTCATGTCTTGGACAATTACTTGTACAGTAAATTTTCATACATCTTGCTAAATGCAACAAACAAATCAGCTAGGTTATCAATATTATTCATTTTTTAGCACATATTTTCTATTGTTGAATAATAAATACCACTGATTGATGTTTCCTAAAATATGATGGAAATAAATTTAACTGAAGGTTTTAAAATGGCAGGTACAACTTAAAGCATTCAAGGGTCAACATAACCAAACTGATGTATAATATTTTCTGCATTTCTTTCAACACAAAATGTCTTATTTAAGGGTGAATTAAATAATAATAAACTCTCCAGATTACTAATGTAATTTTACAAACCTGTTTCTCCCATTACATCAATATGTAATTGTGTGTTGTATTGGCCTAAACAAACCATGCAATGTTGTAACAAATGTGTAAATATTCAGCCAATCAATCCATTAAAATATTTGTATGAAGAAAATCCTTACAGTAATATGCTTAAACAGTTAACTAATATAGCATACTTTTAAAAATGTGTACCTATCAAATATTTAATGAGGTACAAATAAACAAGCAAAATTTATATGAAATTGAATGAGAAATAGTAAAAAAAATTACCAAAAACACCACATCAAAATTTACCAAATCATGAAAATATTTCAACCAAAATTAGCGATACCTAGTGATTCATCAGTCCAAACCATGTCTCTACAATCACCACTGCAGTGGCATTCATTACAGTAAATACAGATTATTAATATTCACAGGATACATGCATGTTTATAGGCGGGTGTACATGTATCTTTGTCTACTCTCGTTGTGCTCTTTTATCCTTGTACACTGCTATCACATCCAGCTCCAAACACAAGAGCTCACTTTATATAAATAAGATATTTGGTTAACAAAGGTATGCTGTATGCATTGTAGAGAATGGATTGGCCAAGCACTCATTACAAAGAATAAGAAGAAATGAAAATCCTTCTTTCTTAACATAAACCGAAAATTATTTAAACAAAATGTTATAAATTAAATTTAAAAAAATATGTAAGTTCTTTTAAAAAATAAACTATTACTGTTACAGCCTTCAAAAATATGGACACTAGAGAACTTTTCATTACACTATGAAAGTAACAAAATGAGTATGTGTGTATCTATGTGTACATATAAATAAATAATATGATTTACAGTATATATATTGTGCTGGGGGCACCGATTTGGAACTTTCTGTGTACTCTGGGCTGAGCCACAGCTGTGCAAGCTTGTGTGTGTGGGACCTGTGAGAGTGTGTGTGTGTGTGTGTCGCGCGGAACGGAACTTTTGACCGCCTGTCCAAATCCTCGTGCGCTGGCACCTTGGGTCCTCCGGCCCACCTCGAGCCTAGTCGGAGCTGTTCAGGTCTCAATCCCTTCCACTCCCCTTCTGCCCCTCCCTTCTCCCCCATGGCGAGCCAGCTGTGGTTCTCCGCTCGCCTGGCCCATCACTTCGATTCTGGCCGCCTTCCGCAGCGAACGTCCTCTCCTCTCTCGGCACCCCATCGACTTCTGTACTGCTAAATGGTGAGTTATTCCTTTCGTAGTGCGAGTTGCTTGCGGTTTTAAACTAGTTTGTTAACCTGTTAAGTTGCGAGTATTCTTCCTTTGTTTTTCTTTTGAGGGTGCATCAGCGTGCCAAGAGAGAAAGTAGGTTCGTGTCATAAATTTGATAAATTTATTGCCTGAGCCGAGTTTGACGGTTAATGCACCCATTCTGTTATGTTTTGGTTGATGTCTAGCTACCTTTGTAAGATCAACGTTCTTAATAAACCTGTGGTTTGGTAAAACTGATGTCCTGTGCGCTTCTGTTCACTTTGTGCCCAACTCGGGTATTAACTCGTTAATCCATTCCCCACCTGTATAAAGCACAATTATCTGCGCAACTCTGCTCGGGTTGTCCCAAGTTGGGTTTTTGTATTAAATGGGCCATGTTCTCTACCTTTGTTAGCGGTTTTCTATTGTATTGGTTTGGCAGTATGGAGCAAACAGGGTGTGAGTTTGTATATCGGTTAAGGTACCTAGAATTGCGACAATATTTGACCGAGTCAGGGGTGACAATTGTCGATAGTGAGGATGTCACTGCCCTCCGGATTTGTGATACTGCTTACGTCAATTCGTTACGTTCCGTGGCGAGGTTAAATGTAGACGGAACGGCCGCCGTTGCCGTAAGGCCTGTTACTGTTGCTCAGTCAGTATTAAAGACGTGGTTGGGGGCAATAAATGTTCTGAGTGTCGTGCAGCCTGAAGATGTGTTGCATTTTCTTGTTAAAGTCGACCAATCGTTTTAGGGGTCGCACAAGTTGAATGAGGGCACATTTTTGGTTGTATTAGCTTCGCGCTTGGACGGACATGCTATTTTGAGCAAGGTTTTTGGGGCTCAGCAGGGGTACGAGTCATTTAAGGCGCGGCTGATAGAGAATGCCAGTCCTCCTACCATCTGGGCGACATGGAAGCGGTGGTATGTTGATAGGTTTCAGGACGCAGACGAGACATTTGCCCTCTACATCCAGGACGTTAAGTGTTATGCCCGGGCGATGTATTTGTCCTGTTCGGAGGCAAAATTCGTAGGTATTATAGTGGATCATATTATTTCAGAAGCCCGGCGACGTATGGTTGGAAGTGGACACCTAACTGCTTTTGAGCAATTGAGCATTTTGGCGCTCGAAATAGAGCACGAGTTAGAACTCGATCACGAGTATTTTCGTTCTGTTGGCCCAGTTGTACATCGTGATGATGGTCCTGTCATTCCCTCCGTCATAAGAGGTGAGATTGGCGGTATTCCGCACGTTCAGTCGCGAGTTGCGGCTATTGGAGAAGCGCACGGTGGGATTCCACCTCTTTTGGACCTTTCCAGGCCTGGACTGAGTAGGTCTCGTTGCGCAAACTACGCAGAGTATGGGCACGTGACTGCTTATTTGCCAGATTCCACGAGTGAATTTGAGCGCTCGCATCTGTTTCAGGTACTGCCAACCGGGCCATTTCCGATCCTCCTGTCCGGGAAACTGACCGGCACCCCTCGTGCAGGCATGTCGGGGTTTAGGTTTACAAATGTCAGTGTAGAGCGTAACAATTTTTATGTCTCTTTGTCTTGTTATGGTTAAGAATGTGCAGCCTTGGTCGACAAAGGAGCTTCACACTCTGTGTTGTGGTCGAAAATTTTGTCCGTCATAATTTCTAAATGTCAGTTTTTGCAGGCAAAAATAAATGATTCATCCTCGTTGCAGTTGTGTGTAGCTAACACAGGTGTGGTTCGCTGTTCCCACTTGGTACAGTTGCATTTTAAGATCTCACATTTCTCTTGGACCTTTGTATTTTGGGTCTTGGAAGATCTGGTGGTTGATGTGATTTTGGGCGATGATTTTCTGAGTCATGCCCGGGCAGTGATTGATGTGCACGCTACGAAGTTAGTGTTTAAATTTGCGGTTACTTTCATTTGCCCTTTAATTTCATCTGTAAGGCGTTTCTCCGCCCCCGGCGGCCGGATTGCTGCTGTGATTCCAGTGTATTTCCGAAGTGTTCAGGACCTGTTGGACAAGTTTAGCGATGTCATCATGCCTAGGATTGGGAGATGCAATGTTTTACTGTATCCTTTCTTGGTGATGGACGATGTTCCCATTAGGGTCCCTTTTTATACTTTTATACCTATGGCCCTCCTAAATTGGCCATCATGTGACGTCTTGTTGATAAGTTGCTGGAGGATAGAGTAGTCTTCCCTTCTACTTCGGATTATGCGTCTGCAGCCTTTATGGTGAAAAAGGGTGGGGGCGCTCGTCACCGATATGTCTGCGATGAATCATAAAATTCATCTTGACCCTTTCTCACTCCAACGGTTGACACCGCCCATCAGTATTTGGGGAAGGCTTCTGTTTTTATCATTATTTACTTAAATTCCAGTTTTCACCAGTGTCTGTTACATCCTGACTCCCGCAAATATACCGCATTTTGCACTTAGTGGGGGCAATACGATTTCAATAGGATCCCGATGGGAGCATGTTTTGGTACCCAGGCACTGTCTCGTGTGCTTGATCATGTTTTATCAGATCTGAAGCTTCAATTTGTGTACAACTATATTGATGACATAATCGTGTACAGTAACAGCTTTGACAAGCACCTGAGACACCTTAGGGAAGTATTGACTTGTTTCCGTTGAGCGGGTTTGACTGATAACCCATCCAAAATCACTTGGGCAGCTTCCTCAGTAAAAGTCCAAGGATACATCATGTCTGAGGGTCAGTTGATGATGGACCCCAAGCGGGTTAACCCTGTTGTTAATTTCCTATCGTCTGGGGTCTCCCGGTTCATCAGCATGATGGTGTATTATGCTAGGTTTATCCCTCACTTTGCGGAGACGGCTGCTCCATTGAATCGACTGAAGCGAAAGAATGAGTAGTTTGTGTGGGGAGAAGAGGAGGACGAAGTTTCAAGGCCTTAAAGACGGGACTGGCTGCTGCTCCTGCGTTGTTCTTGCCGGATTTTGATTTGCGTTTTGTTCTGCATGTCGACGCCTCTAGCGTGGTATTGGGGGCCAAGCTCAGTCAGTTGTGCGATGGCAGGGTTGTACCGGTAGCCTTTATCAGTCACACGCTGGCAGAATCCGAGCGTAGGCTGCGTGCTTTCGAGAAAGAGTCTTTGGCATGTGTATGGGACACTGGGAAATTTGAGTCCTTCCAGAGCGGAGCGGACTGAAAATCATGCGGTTTCCTGATTGTTGGGGCATTCTAATGATTTCGATAAACTTGGCCGTTGGGCGTTTAGGCTCCTCAAATTTCGTTTTGTCATACAGTATGTCTCTGGTGCAAGCAACGTGGTAGCGGATGCGTTATCACGTATGTATTGCACTGAGGACTATGACTGCGATCCTGATGAGATTACGGGTGTGTGTTCTCCTTTTACCACCCATCCAACCTTCTACTCTCACAATATTTTCAGGAAGAAGACCCTGAGTGCAGCGATATAGTTAGGCACCTTGAACAGGAAGAAGTACTTCCCTGTGCTGTGATTGGGGATTTGTTACATTATGTAAGTCGTCGAGGACGCCTTCGATGTTTGTTGCTCCCATATCCTTCTAGGAAGGAGTTGATTACCTATTTCCATTCCTCCATTTCCGGTGGGCACTTAGGTAGAGCAGGCACTTTAAGCAAGGTCAGTGATCGTTTCTTTTAGCCCGGAATATTCCGTGATGTTAAGGAGTTTGTCTGTAGGTGTGATTTGTGCTATCACGCTAAGGCTGCGAAGACCGGTAATGTTTGGTTGTATACCGTGGATCAGGTTGAGTTCAGCTGGGAAACCGTACACTGTGATGTGTTTGGGTCCATGGTATATTCCAATAAGGAAAATTTTTTACATCTTGATTTTGCTAGATTGCTTCAATAAATTCGTCATCTTGATTGCCTTGGTAGTGTAAAGAGTGCATTGATTGTGCAGTCTCTGTCAGACAGTGTGTGGTCAATTTTTGGCCCTTCTGTGAACTTGGTTACTGACGATGCTCCGTATTTCACTTCTAGTTTATTTAAGGACATGTGATTTTGGTGGGGTGCGAAGCACTACACCTCAAGTCCATACTTCCCCTGCGGGAATCAAGTTGAGCAATTTAACCGCAATCTGAAAGCCTCAATGGCTTCATTGCATCATGCTCGACATCGCAATTGGGATCAAAAGTTGGACCAGATTAACATGGGTTTTAACTCTGCCATGCATGGGGCTACCAAGACTACACCCACTTGAGTTCTGCTAGGGTGCGATCTGATCCACCCCTTACTAACTGTGTGGGATGTAACTTCGCCCTCTGTGCCCCTTAGTGAGGCACAACGTGAACTGTTGAACTATCAGGTTTCGGGACATCTTGCTGAGGCCCGCCAGATTCTTCAGTCCCGTGTGAACACGCACCACATTCCAGCTGATTATTAGGTGGGGCAGTTGGTTTATTGTAACAGCTTTACCCTTCCGTCACGTGCCCAGGATCTGGGTAGAGAACTTTTACTTCGTTATGCCGGGCCTTTTCGCATGGTGCGTTTGTTGGGCTTCAACACAGTTTTGCTCGCTGACTGCAGGTCTGGGGCCATCATTCTTAAGGCTCATGTTAGCCATCTGAAGCACTGTCCAGCAGATGTTGATGTTTAAGGAGATTGTGTGTTTCAGGTGAAACTTGTGTCAGAACCCTCTGGGTTCTGCTTCACGTCGATAGTTGATCCCAGCATTCACCATCTTCAGGATTTTTTTTCTCTTCTTCCTCTCCTTTTCCAAGGATCTTTCAGTCTCAGATTTGGCTCGCCAGAGGCAAAGTTACTTTCATGTTGGTGTTTTATGTGTGTTGTGTTTGGGTGTATTGTTACTGTGTCTGTGTTTTGTGTAATGTTGCGTATGGGCGTGTCATTTGTGTTTTGTGTTGTGGCCCCTTGTGTCGTGTTTGTGCATGTGTAGTTGGCATGCCTTTCCTTTTTCTTTGTACACTCCCTGGAGTCATACATTTGTGCGCACATATGTTTGACATAGTTTTTAAGTAAAACAAATTTAATAGATTATGTACATCTCTTAGGTATAAAACGTGCTTGAAGCGCTGTGTGATATGATGTATTTATTTTATATTTATTCAGGGTTTTTATATCACACTATATGCAAATATGGTCGTTTTACCTATGTTATAGTACCTGAGATTTATAAAAGTGTGTATGTTTGGTGCCATATGAAGGTGTGATATTAAAATTATGGGTTTATGTATATTTTATATTTTATGCATGTCTCAATTTTGTTAATTTTTTTGTACGTGTATTGGTGTAATGTAAATGGGTCCTATGTCAGTAATCAGTTTTCTTCCAGGTTCGAGCCTTTTAATTGGAATAGGATATTATAACGTCTTGTTGCTTTCATGTGCAGCATCACTTCGATGAGTTGCTTCCTGTGCATTCCACTCAAGTTTACCCTGATAGGGCCCAGCGGTACTTCCGACTCATCGCTTCTTCGCCTTCCCCGGTGGCCCAGGCTTTTGGAGGCGACCAACACCCTAGCAGGCCCACGTACCCCGCACCCACTTAGGTGTTCAGCTTGAATTGGCAGTCAGGGCGACGCATTCTTTACTGCAAATGTCATGTTTCTAGAAGAAGATGCTTTGAAGAATCTTGTTGGTCCCTGGACTTGGGAACAGGGAGGGGGTTGTGCTGGGGGTACTAATTTGGAACTTTCTGTGGACTCTGGGCTGAGCCACGGCTGTGCAAGCTTGTGTGTGTGGGACATGTGTGAGTGTGTGTCGCGCTGAACAGAACTTTTGACCGCCTGTCCAAAGCCTCATGCACCGGCACCTTAGGTCCTTCGAACCCTCCTCTGACATAGTCGGAGCCATTCGGGTCTCTGCCCCTTCCACACCCATTCTGTTATGTTTTGGTCAATGTCTAGCTACCTTTGTAAGATCAATGTTCTTAATAAACCTGTGGTTTGGTAAAACTGGCGTCCTGTGTGCTTCTGTTCAATTTGTGCCCAACTCTGGTATTGACTCGTTAATTCATTTCCCTACTGTGCTGATGTATAGCACAATACAAAGTGATTTTTATGGCTATTTGATAAACAACCAGTTAACATATCAGTTATTTTAACTATACTACTTCACAAAATTAAAATACTAATCATGTATACAGTGCTTAAGTCACGTACATAAACATTGTTGTAGCTATCTAATTACAGCAACATCAATCTACAATATTTGCATAGATAATCAATAGAAGTTTTATCCTGTACATATACTGAAAACAGTATAACCATTAAATTAAATAAGTACAATTCAGCTACGCTGTCACAACATAAACTACAATGATAACAATGTGATGACAAAATTCTTGTTTCCAATAAAAATATCAAGATTTCACTATAATAAAATGGGGAAAATGCATACCATCATAGTTACAAAAGGTAATTCACAAATATGTTTAGACGCAGTAATAAGTGATTGCAATAAATCAATAAGCTGCAGCTGTACAGCAAAAAAATTTCTGTGGAAAGAAAAAAAGACTGCTACAATACACTTGCAGCAAATTATTGGTGAGTTAGGCAGCATGTGCAACACAAATCATGTGATGACTATATCTTAGTAATGCTCTTCATCCCCTTTGTTCACACACCAATCATGGTTACCTATATCAGCATCTTCAAACTTGTTGGAAAATCATCTAATATATAATGCATGTTGAGATGTAATATTACCTTTAAAACCTTCTGCTGATTTTTAATTTCAATGCCCACATTACCAAAATATTTCTTAAAAGTTATAATTACAGGAGTCATCTGTTAAAACACCATAGTAGGATATAATAACAGTAGGTAATACAGCACAACATGTCAAGAAGCCTTTAAATTTACATACATGTATGACAATGATGTTGATTAAAACACCAAGTTTGCAGCAAGCAAAGTTTTCAGTAAACCTTAATGTGTATCTACTTATTTTGCCTTCAGTTTGAAAATAAATATTGTGCATGTATGGGCAGTATGAGCAGTATTGTGCCTACAAGATAGAAAAGAATAAATCTGCTTACGAAAATTGCTACAGTGTATCTGAATTTTTTATATGTATTTGCAGTTTTTATTTTAATTGCATATGTAATTTTAATGTTTGTTATTCAACAAGTTCTTAAATATTTTAAAGACGTGTATTATTACTTTTTAATATCTTCCAACTGCATTTCTTAACACATGGGTTGTCATCCTAATTTTTAGAAGAAAACTTCCACTTTTAATTTATTACACCTGGCATGGTAAACACATAAAAATTAGCACACAGCACTTATCTCAACAATTTCAAACCACTGCACTCTATCAGTACAATAGAATTAATCAGTAAAGCACACATGCTACAAATTATGGCACGCTTCTTTAGTGAAACTGATTACTTACACCAAAAGCAAGTGACTTTTACTCAACTCTTAATATTTAAGTTTTGGCAAAGTTGTGTTTAATTTTCAGTAACATATATATTTATTTTATTGAGCACGGTAATCAGCAGCAAATTTTGATGGAGCAACGAAACAGAATCTCCAACTAAACCCACTGCAGTACTGTTTCGACTGGTTAGTAGGTACCTAGAACTTAAATTTTGTTCATCCCTAGACACAATGTCATTAAGTAAGGATTAAGGCATGCACTTCTTATGCAATACAGCCTATATATGCTGAAATGCGGTAATCAGCAATCACTGTTTTTAACATTTTAGGAAACTAGGTTATTCAAGGCTTGTAGGGTATAAATTCCTTCAGAAAAAGTCTGCCGGTTAAATAAAATCATTCATTCATTCCAAAAAAGTGTCTGTTTTGCACCAGTGACAGTTTAACACAAATTTAGAAAAAAATATTTTAAGAGAAACATATAGTTCTAAGAGGTCAAAATTGAGTATTCTGGCAACTATGACAACAATGCAACTTCAATAAATTTCTCAGAATCTGTGGCTTGTCACAGTAGTGAGACTTGACTGAGTTTCAAAATTTTCTTTCAAATTTTAAACCACTATTTTTACAACTACAAAAATGAATACCAGAGAACAGCAAACACAGTACAAAAAGCGAAGGTGTAAGTTGAGAAAAAATTAGAATACACGGTTTTGTTCCACAAGATACCCATAACAAGGTGTCAATCCAACCCTTGAAATATAAGTCTGTGACTTCATGGAAACATTTGGGGGCCTTATACTTTTTAATTTTTTTATGATATCTGTTTATGAACATATAATTTACGTCATACCGCTTCACGTTATTTCAGATTAACATCAATAATGTTTGTGTATCCACTTTTCAATATAAATAGTCCTCGATTCAGAACAATGTTGTTAATCCATTCTTGCATGCCTGAGTTGACATTCAGATTCTTTTCTTTCAACAAAATTTGGTTATAAGCTATGGGCGGCTGGTCTGACTGAAAGTCGTTTCAATTGGCATGACTGCTTTCAGGAACCAAACCCTGACGTAAATTGAGATAAATAATTTTATTTTATACATAATTTTATATTGCAGAATCATGTAAAAATAACCCTTTAAAAATTTCAGAAATCAAACTTCAATGCAGTTTTTCATTGCTTATTTTGGGAAACATTATCCAGGTTTATTTTAAATGTAACAAATTCAAAGGAATTTATATTCTATGATGACAACATTAAAGTTTGAATGTCTATAAATAATTTTAGTGGACTGGTGTTTAATTTCTTGCACCAGTGTGTATTTTATTGGTGCAACACATCCTTCCCATTTCAAGTGAATTCAGTACTAATCAGAACAAAAAAATAATTGCCAATAATTTTTATTGCTCTCCAGTAGTATTGAAAATGTAGCTGATGTTACCAATATTACTGAATCAGTGAAAAAAGGAGTACCTGAATGCAACCATATGCTAAATAAACATTTCAGAACCTTTTTTTATAATTACATAAATTTATTTGTTTTGTCATTGTACCTCCTCTGTCCATAGCAGAATCCTGACACGTGAGCTCACGCACAAAAGTACAACGTGGTTATAACTGTGGCTGATTCCTGTATAGAAATTAACTAAGTTCTCATGAAAGAAAGGGTTATGTTAATTTTTTTTGTTTTTCAGAAAATAAGTGCCCCACCCTTTATTTGTAACTTAAACCAGTCTTACAGGTTGGCAACCTTTGGATTCAGTGTTTATATTGTGTTTGAGTAATAATTTCTGTGTCTTACATTTGTTTAGGCCCATAATTATAAACGTCTTTCGAAGTACAACCAATCTCCCTCCACACAAATCTGGAGTTTTGCCCATTATAGACCTCTTTCGGAGAGCAGTGGATAGCCGGCGAACAACCATTCGCCACCATGTTTCCACTTTTTGGGAAATCGCCGATGAATGGCGGCCAGACCTCATTCGGCGAATTGCCAGCAGTTCGGTAAAGACCAGTTATAAAAAATTGGCGAGGAATTGGAACGGATTCATGCGGCAAATGGATGAAGTTGTCAACTATTATGAAGAAATAGAAGACCAAAGACTTGTGCGACTATCCAAAATATATTTTAGGGACATGGAAGATATATTTTCAACTGCAGTTCATCTCTGCGCGATACATCGCAAGCATTATATTCTGCAGTCATTTTCTTCCACATTTCTATTTTGTTGTAGTTGGACACGGAGTCAGTATTCTTATTTACAATTATATTTTTGTATGTTTTTATTAGGACAAACAAAATTGCTTTTTCTTTAGGAGTGTATGGCACTGTCGATTTTTTACCTTCCGTAGTCAAACTTCTCTTTGGCTTCCTTCAATCACTTCAAATATCACACATGTGTCCCACTACAAAGACAACAAAATTGTTTACAGACAAGGAAAACACAATCTAAACGATTTTGTTTATAAAGTTAGGTGTGTTCATAACAGTGGTCTTTGAGCACTTGAGTCTTATGTTTGCTGCTAAAAATGAGGCTGTGTTGCCAAATTTTATGCAGGAGAACCACCCAACTCCCTTTCAGCCGGCAATCTCCTGGCAATCCATCGGCAGACAACTATAGTGTAAGAAGGGTGGAAGACTGCCAGCGAACTGCTGTGCGAATAAAGGCCAGGAGCATACCAGCAAGTCTTCAGAGGACGTTTATAGCTACAGCCCTTAATAACTACTAGTGCCACTGTGTTTCCATTGCATCTCAAGCCCAAGCTATTTATAGATTTTCACCTTATTATATAAATCCAAATTTTAACCAATACATGATGCTAGTGCTCTCTAAGTGTGCAACTTGTGACAAGCACAAGCATCACTCACTCCAGTTGTTTCTTGGTAATCACAACAGTCGTGTCTCACATGTTGGGAGTTCCATGCCTCCTGAAAGTGATCTCCATAATTCTGATTTGTTGTAATTTCACTAGAACCACTTTCGTCATCACTCCTGCATGCTCCCCATTCTTGTATGCCAGGATATCTCTTTCTGCTCTGGCACTAATTTAACATTTAGCTGCCAGCATCAGCGTTCAGACTGTAGGCCCACATATGAAGTGTGCTACCTCATTTTAGTATTCTCCACATTAATTGTGCTAGTTTCTTTTCAACCAAATTTTGTTAATCATAATAGAACATGTCTCACGAGACTACCAGTTAAAGGCTACGAGTTGGTGGACGTCTATTTGTACATCTGTGACTCCGTATTTGGTTCTACGGCAGAGTAAACACTTAAAACCAAGTTCATATTTTCTTTAATGAGTGTGTGAGTGTGTAGTGTGAGCTCATGGCTGGAGGATAAAACGAGACACAACGCTGAGGTTCAACATGGAGATTCTATATGCCCTGGGACTCATTTGGGAAAAATTACTGAGCGGCACTGTTCATTACAGTGATAATTATATTTTGCATCAACTCTCTCTCCTTAGTGGCAGCACAGAGTCAGTTTGATTATTAATATTTATTTACAGAAAACAGGTAATTATTTCAAACAAAACACACTAAGCACCATTATTGTACCATTACCATTGTTTTAAAAATTTAACTCCATGAAAGCAGCGGTAAGGCAAATTGAATTGGTAAACATCTATGACTAGCAATGTGCATCCTGGATTCATGGCGAGGGGAAGTCCAATGGCATACTCGAAGTTCGTGGTGGCGTTATGAGGAGCCGCCCAGAAAAGGCTGCATCCTGTATAAAAGAATTATATCAAGGTAATATATAGCAAGAGGTCGGTGGACTGGGAGTTAGGAGGCGAGAATATGTCTGTACTTCATGTGGAAGGTAAACGAAGATGGCCTAGAGTTGGTTCATAATAGAGAGGGACAATACTTAAGTTCTGAAGTAAGGCAAGTCCGAAGTACCGTAGGCAAACAGGGTAAGTGAATGCCGTAGTTAAACAAATGATTATACATTTTTATGACCATTGTTGGTATACGACATCCTTCCAACAAATGACCAATGAGATGTGTGAAAACATATTTCTCATGTTAAGTGTCACAGTTTACTATTTTTTTATGATAAAAAACACTTGAAAATTTAGAGATAATAATCAGCCTGTTGAATATTTCTTCTAAACCTGTTGGTGTGTAGCAAAATAAAACTACTATGTTTATTTTGCAGCTTTTAAATAACAATTTACTTCATGGTAATATAGGTACCATAATTAATATATTTTTTTGTTTTTAGTAATTTATCTATATATTAAAATTTTTAATTCCCTTATGTTTTATCAGTTGAATTCATCCAATTTCTAAGTGAACATAGCTTAAGAGTGTATAAAAAAAGTTTAAGTATGGTACAATTACAGAAAAGGATATCATAGTTTATGGATTGAACATAAGAAAAGTATTGTTTGTTGCCCTTAACTGATTATATCTTCTCCAACAATTGCACCTGCTTTTTTCTTTATACATTTACTCCTTTGTCACACTAGTATAGCAAGTTAATATGCAGTGAAGCTATAGCTATGGGCGCCTCGTACCGGGATAATGCATAAAACATACTGGCAGAATGACACCTGACAAAAGAAAGACACTGCAAAACCCAAAAACCCTACTTACGCCCTTACAAGTTAGTGAGGTACATGAGGACAATAAACACATATAGCACTGTTACTAGCAGGTGGTGACAGTTGCATGACAGGCTGTGAGATCCAGGTGGTTGCATGAAAGCGTAGATGACATCCACTGAAACGTTGTGACATTGGGATGCTGGAGTAGTGGCAGACTGATGCGTGGTGCAAACAGTGGGACTGACAACTGTTGTGCATGAAGTTCTATCACATGTGAGCCAGGCTGGGAGCTGAAGTTGGATAGTATGTCGGCTTGCTCTAAACGTCTTCAGGGCTTGTGCTGGAAAGCATCGAACGCCAGCTGACAAGTCCAGGGGACCATCATCTGGTTGCGAAGCTACGCATGAACCTAGTGCATTTGCTTGCAGGTGGATTGTCCTTAGACACATCTGGAGGATGAAAGAAGTCTGGCGGCTGTCACTACAGAGCAGCAGTGGCTGCTATATTTATTGGAAGAAGTTGATACCTGCGTGACACAGTATGAGTGTCATTAATTTCCAGGTGGTTGTCAGGGGTTGCTTTTGGTGGTGATGGGCCAGGTCATGTAGCAACAGTTGCAAGCTGGTAGGTAGATGTCTGCGAAAATGCCAGTGACATCTATAGCTGAGGATGGTTCTGAGTTCAAGGCCTGTCTGTGTTACAACAGGGAATTTTCGTCTCATGATTTTGGAACGCTAGGAAGGTAATCTGTGGATATAGTTAGCTGTACTTAACCTAATTCACTTGGGTGGGCTGTGGTGCTTATATTGCTTGCTGATTATCTGACTATCATGTGAGCCAGTAGTGAGTGGTGCTCGCAAGGTTACTGGATGTGGTATTGTCACTGTTGGTGGCATTATTAATTGTTGCAGGTGTGTCATAATGTATGATACAGGGACAATTTCAGTTCGCAGTTGCGCTGTTAGTCTGAGAGCTGGTGTACAAAATGTGACCAAAAGTAGAGGGCCAAGTATATCTACAGGTTCTGTGGGAGTCTGTGATGACATAGCCCTGTCCTTCAGAAAGGACAACCACCTGTGTGTGAGAAGCATAATTCGGCAATGACTTACGTGAGTCGTCGCTGCACATGTTGTGCAGTTCCATGGTGGCATCAGAGAATGACACCTATGTCAAGTGCACAACACTAGACATTGTTGATCAGCTGATCAACGATTATGACGTACTCATGTTCCTTGACTGATACTTTGCAAAAGGTGTTGTGCAATGTCATAACAAACTCTATCAGACATCCACAGGACATGGAAATAACCTTGTTTTGATCCATTGTTTAAACTCCAGTGTCAGTAATTTGACAGTCCAAGGTCACGCGGTCACTGCAGTCGAAGAGGGACGGCGAACATGGCAGGGAAGTGCGTTCCCTTTCCCACCCAGCATGCATGGAGGGGAACGTGAGGTAGACTCGTGCCAAGACCACACTTTGCTCTACAGATTTTATCACTCATGTCCAAAAGGCTATGAATTAAGCAAGGGGGATGAAAAAAAGGAGCGCTGCTGGAAAGCAGCTGAGAAAACCTATCTAGCAGAGCATCTAGCAGAGCATCTAGTAGTGTCTCAATCCCTGTACTTCACAGGTGCAGTAAGTTCTCTATTTATGTTGTACCACTTAACTAATTTCGTAATAACGCCGCTAATGTTAGAGTAATTGTTTTTTTTTTTCAATTTAAGTAGTCATCGATTCTGAATAATGTTGTTTACAATATTCCCTTACACGTCTTTGGTTTAACCAAAACACCATACATTAATAGACTATACAGAAATTTTACATTTTCTAGTCTAAAGTTCACTAGCAGAGTTAAACACTAGTTTGACAATTTACAAGCGTGCCAACATGATGCGTGATAAAGTGGCTGCTGACATCCCTAGCGCACGTCTGTGTCTCTCTGCATCTTTTCGACCTCACAGCGACTGGCAGACTGCTATAGTTTGCAGTATCGCTTCTTCTCTCCTCTGGTGTTGAAATTTGTAAGATCACTGTGTTCTGTATTAAGTTTCTGCAGTTGTTTGCTGGCAAATTGTTACCGAAATGTAAGAAGGAAAAAAAAGTTATAAAAATATGCATTATCTTACCAATTGAACCACTATTTTTCTTATTTTCAACATAATAGTGGTACACTAGTACTCGAAAAATCAAGTTGAGTATTTATTGCTCGCCTTGAGCCAAATTTTTAAGTTCGAAAAATCTAAGTTTCTTATTTAAATATTCTGCCACAAAGAGGAGGAAGGGAACTCCTTCGCTAAAGGATGCTGTTTACCACTAGAGAATGAGAGGAAATAATCATTGTGCTGTAAAAGGAATAATGTCGGTTACCAACGTACAATTTTGCTTGAACCTACTGTGTGTAAATCACTCACTAAATCTACTCTTATTACTTTCTACACATGCAGGAACAGTGTCCAGGAACGGCATGCATGGCTGACTGCTGTCTCTGCATCCCGCAGGTGGTCAATATTGTTGGGCCATGTCCCAAACTGAAGGTTTTCCAATCTAAAGAGTGCACAAACTTATAAATCTAAATGTCTATCAGTCATGAATGTCACGAAAATCCCCAAATATTGACATATTTTAACCCAAGGTCACGAAGTCCCTCAAAGGGTTACTAAATTAAGCAAAGGTCCCGAAAAAACATAGCAATATAATTAATTTTTAAAAATGTTTTCTTGCAGAGATACGGGTTACAATCATAAAACTAGGAAAGCAAAGAAGGTAATTTTTTGAGCTTTAAAACAAAAACTGGCTCTAAAAGGAAAAACAAAAATGTAAATTTTCGCTAGTGTTATGAAGGCCGGTTTGCAGGCTAGATGTAATTCCTGTTAACACACTACCCATATAAAATGGAAAGGTAGGCTGGAAGTGGGATGACGAATTTACGTTACTGTGGAGGTGGCAGAGTGTTGTGAAGTGGCTATAAAGGACAATATTTCAGGGTAGCAGCAGCAGGCAGCTTAAATACTAGATTCTTTCTTACAAAACAAAATGTCCAACAAGTCTCAATTGCAGAACTTTTAATTGTTGCAAAGCACAATTATTAACTTCATGCTCGCTCAACATATGTGACTTATGGTGAGTGCTGATTGCTTAACTATGCACATGCCAATGTAAGAATGATTGCAGAGCATCACATGCTACGCAGGCCTCCAGCAGTTTCTTCGCGTGTGGATTGAGTCACTCCACCAGACAGCAGACATTGCTGCCACCATGCTAATATATTTGTACACTGAAATGTTGTTTGGGAAAGTTGACACAGCAGGAAACAGATACGTCTATTACAACGACAAGTGCTTGACGTGTTTGTCTTGACCGAGCCTCGTCTACTCGTGTGAGAAGTGCTAAACCACTTTGTATGTTTACGAATTAAATGCCCAACATGGGCACCATACACAACTTATTTGTTACACTTAACTTAATAAATATTTTAGTTTTTCTGCAACATCTCACTGTTTATCTCAAAAGGAGTGATAAAAACATTGTTTCAAACACACAAATATTCTAGTTGTTAAATGTAAAGCTAGGTTTTCGGTACAACTCGCAACATTCAACTACTTTTTGTGTATCATCTGCCACCTTAGACCAATAACACCCACGTCATCCTTGCCTAAGTTCTCTCAATACGCAGATGGCTGTCATGCAACAGTTTAAACAACACTTTCCTCAAAACACGTGGAACTACCACTCTGTCACCAAAAAAACAGCAAGTCCTTGTCAACATGTAAATCATGTCTTTGGCCAAAAAAACGGTTACGTTCCTTCTGTACAGATGTGTTTTGGGTCTGAACATTCATCTTTGGAATATTGCATCACCTCCCTGAGCACCTTGTCCTTCGCTGTTTCTGTGATTAACTAACCCTCTCTCTTGTGTGTCTGCCTCACTCTCCACATGCACCATTTCCTTAAACAGGTACTCATCTATCGGGTTGTAACTATGCAGGCATGATCACGGCAGCAAATATGCTAAGTGCATTAGCTTTCCTGGGAGGTATTCTACAGTAAGTGTATCTGAGAAAACTTATCCTCATACTCGTCTGTCTCAATGAGAAATCATTTGATACCATTATCTTAAAAATTTGTAACCAGGGCTTGTGAACTGTGTGGACCATTAAACTTCTGCCATTGATACGATTATCATATTTTTGTACTGCAACAAACATGCTTAAGGGGGCAGCCTTCCTCAAGCTTCAAATGCATTGCAGTGTGTTCGTAAACAAGTTTTTCTACAAAACTATTCTACATGTGTCCATTGTGCCAACATAAGAAAAGAAAACACACTTCAGACAAGGTCGGAATCTCATTGTTAAGACACTTAATAAAAAACACAGTTTCAAAGTCGTCCAACATGGCTAAAACCGGCCTTTTCAGACTGCCTTACTTTAAAATGTACTAACCGGATGAATGGGAAACTCAGATTGTGACATGCACTGAACTTTGCAACAGTTTTTCCACCAATAAAATTATATGGTCACCGCTTAATGTCCCATAGTAAAATGGATTTGGCCGGAACCTTGCACGTTAGTTCTACGCTTGGCTCGTTTAGGCGTTGCGGCATTTGATGCATATTTCAAGTTCGTCCTTATGTCTTAGTCATTTCTAAGCCTCTAACGCACAGGTAGGCGGTGTCCTTAACATTTATTTTCAAATTTGTGCATAGTTTGGATCTCTTGATGACAAACTTTGAGATGCAAAGCTGACAGGCGGGATATCACATATCAAGCAACAGGCCAAACCATTTTGAACTGCATCACATTACAAACAAATGATTTCAGCTACATCAAATATGCCTAGCACAAGAGCTGTGCTGAACAATAATTTTTAATTGGGACAGCACTTGAGTGTGAACTAGCAACCACTGCCACTAGCTAGTCTTATTCAAGAGTTCCCATAAAGGTGCAGCAATGGTGGCTAAATTTGGGACATAGTTAGTAAAGTATAAACCTCATTATTTTTCGCAACTCCACTTTGTTTGCGAGAGTTCAGATAGCTTGTATTGCTTGGACCTGTTCATGGTTTTGTTCTCATGCCTACTTTTGAAAATAAATGCCCAAAATATTTCAATTCACACTTCCAGAACGGCATTTTAATTCCATAAAATTTAACATTCAAATATCTGGCTTCCTGTGCAATTATTTTTCTTAAGGCATCAAGCTGTTGTTTATTTTATGGTGCAATTAGCAAGTCATCAAGATAAACTACAATTTCAGGGATATTTCTAAAATTGTTTACATTTATCCTTTCAAAAATGTCAGTAATACATGACAACCAATGGGAAGCCTCAGAAAACTGTAGCATTCAAATAGAGCACTAAATGTTCAACATGTAGTTGCTTGACTGTTCATCCAGTGGCAACTGTTAAAAGCCATCATTCAATCTAGCACCTTATAGATACTCTTATTCTGAAGCTTACAAATAATTTCCTCCAGAATTGGGATAATTTTGAATTATCTTAAGATTGCCTCATTCAGTGCTGTTAAATATAAGCAGAGTCTCAGGTGATTTGTCAGCTTATTCTACCATCGTAAAGTCACTCAACTGGCCAGCTAGCTGATCAAATCAAATTTGTATATAATTCCTAATGATTCAAGAGATCTCAATTTGTCTTGAAGCTTTCTTAGTGGGACAGTTATTTGTATGGCTGACTCATCAATCTTCAAGCTACACTCTGTTGCTATACATCCTGTGCCACTAAAGATAATGACTGAAACAGTTCTTCAGTACCCTGAACCAAAACTACACATGCCAGTCGCAATGGGGTCGTTATTGTTGCACCACGTCAGCATTGTTAATTATATCTATCGAAATAATTTAGGCTACGCAACTAAAGCCATGTAGTAACAGATTCAGCCAAGCCCTTGCAAGCTATGACTGTCAAAATGAACTGCAAAAGCAATTCTTCTATTTGCCATGACCAGCTCTGTCGGTATTTAGTATCACTCAAAGGATATGAAACTACTTAAATTAAGTGTCAAAATGTAATATTTGATCTTTGTTCCAGTTTTTATTCCCGATAGTTCACCATCACTAATACACAAAAAAATAAGTATTCCTCCATCCACAAGTGTATTATAGAGGAAACAACTCATCTGGAAGGAAAATATACAAAATCAGCATGCAGCCAACGTTTACAAAGAGGAGTGCCTCGGCATTCCGCACCCAATGGCCTACATGCGCGGCGGAAAAAACAATTTAGAAGAACGAGGCTGTGTCTGCAACTTCACACAACATTAAAAACTGAAAAAATAAAGAACGTTGAGGCCATGCTGCCCACGCACTGTAAGTTTGCCACTCCCTATTCAATCACATGTTACTCAGGCTGCAACTCACTCACATGACCGTCCTCGGCCATGGTTCAAAGTTTCTCATGCTTGGCAATGGTTTTAAGCCTAATCCTGAGACCATAACTGCACATTACTCAGCTAGCCATCACAGGTTTGGCCCTCGCTTGTTGCCTAATAAGGCGTACGAGTACATTTTACAGGCCCCCCACCATTAATCAACACTAACACACAACTACAGTGCTGCCAATGGTTTACCCGGCTCGAAAACACTTCCTAAATGGTAGAGGGCAAACAAGAAAAAATACGCAAAAGAATTTGACGCCTCTACCCCCGACCCAATACGGCATATATTGGGTACTCTAGTTCAAACAAAGCTATGTTGCCATCACCCTTCACCATGTGGCTATAATATTATTCATAATTCCCTAACTGAAATTTTACATTTATAATATCAATAAACAAAAATTCCTTGCTCCAGTACATTGTCACTTTTGGAATTGATTACATTACATTTTAAAAAATCCTTCATATAGGTTGATACACATTAGGCCTGCAGCGATACATGACTGAGAGACCAGATTTACGTTAGCACATCCTATTAATACTTAATTGGGCATTTTGCAATATTCATTTTCGACAACAACAAACTCCACATTATGTAGCTGGTCTGTCAAACCATTTGTCGAACCACACTTGTAAGTTTAACCTTCGAGCCTCCAAATCCTTTAAATGTCATGTTCATTATCTAACTCATAGCTGACTCATCGACTATTTTCACTACCTTTTGGGAAATGATGTTTAAGGTACATGAACATGAAGGTGTCCAATTGCTTTAGACAAAATAGATATGGGTCTCTTAATAAATGTTCTTGGAGTGCTTTATTTCCCATGCTAAACATAATTCTATCATAAAGTACAGTTGTAACATTGTAAGTTTTTCATGTTTTTTGGGAATACAAGATAATATATGTGTTTACATTTTTTTATTATTTATTATTGTGTTTCTGTTTCCTATTATTTTTCTATTTTCATGTATACCCACTGATGTAATTTTAACTATATCTGTAGTAATTATTCACCTCCAGGAACCAATTTAATTTATTATTTAGGTTTTTGTGCATACAGGTATGTATTGCGTTGTTTTGGGGACTCAAGGAAAAAGCAGACTTTTTATAGGCAGGTGTGTGCGAGGAATTATATTTATCCAGTTATTGCTGGCTGGCCGGGTAGCAACAATCCAAGGTCCTTGTTTGCAAGTACAGCACAACTAGGTTTGCTGGATGCCGAAAAACGAAGAGGTATGAGTTTCATTTAGTCTCTAGAGGGTGGTCTAGGTATTTGGTAGCCAAAAGGAGCGTGGTAGTGAAGGTCAGGTGATAGGGATGCTAGCAGCGACAAACTTGGTTTTGGAAAATTTGTTCCCCGGTGCTCAGGATGTCCGGACACAGCTAGGGCGTAACCCCGGTCCGTGTAACCTTCTAAGTGGAAGAAGCAGGGAAGTAGACAACAAATGTAATGATGTAAACGGGAGTGGCAGAGTATAACTTGTGCAGGTAGCGCCTGCAGACGTTTTCTTTAAAACCTATTTCTGACATTTTAGAGCTCTGCTAAATTTTTCTTCTGCCTGTGTGTGTGGTCATTTGGACATCTGGGTCTGGTATTCACCACCCAGCATTCTTCTTTTGCTTGTGTGGTTAACATCAGTGCTAAATTTATTTTTGTCAGTTTTCTTCAAGATGTTTATTAGTCTATTCTTTGATTTGCGTGTTTTTGAGTGCCCAAAGTAATTGATTTTGTATATTGCAAATGACGTGAAGGATATTTAAAACATTGTAGGAAATTATTTTCGAGAATAAATCATGAATACAAAGCAAATTGGTTGTCATATTTTGTATAGTTTTTGGTTAAAACAGCAATCTTGTTTCATAAACCCAAATTAAACATATCTGAACAAATTCTATTGTTTACAACCTAACTTCGTTTCAAGAAAATTGTCAAAACGTGAGTAAGGCTGTGATGTAACGAGAAGAGGATTTTGTTTACTGTTGTGGGCCAAGTGAGTCACCCATTTTCCAAGGGTCCATCTTGTATGTTTATTGTATGCTTGACAAGTATGACAGATGGCGTACGAGTCCGGCCTGCGACATTTGACGGCCCAATGTGGCGCATGCGACAGCAACAGAGGAATCGACACCACGTGGACGGCTGTTCCAGCAAGGAGACAACTGTTGTCAATATGTGGAACTACCGAGGAAACAGAAGCAGGCCCAGGGAAGACCTACAAACCCGAGGCCCATGTGGTGAAGAGAATATCGAGGGATACGTCTCAAATCGCAAGATATCATCAATTAGACAGAAATTTTTGTTGCTAACATTTGTGTTTCTAGCTTATGTGAAAAAGGGATGCAGGTAAATTTGTTACTATTAAGTTTAGTTTTGCTTGTCTAAAGTATAGTATGAATGACGACAAAGTGTTTCAGGGTTTTGATAACCCACCAAATACACTTAACTCTCCAGACACAAAAAATTTATCAAATGATGGGATGGAGAATAGCCAAAACAAAAATATAATTATTTTACTACAGGAGTTGGGTACTAGGTTAGAAAAACAAGGCAGAGAGCTTCAGGAACAAATTAGAAAACAAGGTACAAGGTTAGAACTGCTGGACACTAAGCTTTATACCCAGGGTGCTACGTTAGAAAACCTGTTTGAAGAAAAATTGGCAGGTACAAAAAATTGAGACATGTTAAAACAGGGTAAATATTGTAGAACAGGCACAACAGATTTTGCAAACACCGGTAAATGTGGTACAAGCCAGTCAGGTCAAATACAGAGGGCAAATTACTGAGATTCAAAATGATGAAATAGGGGGGATGGGAGGTAGAAAACCAAAACAAATAACAGAAGGGTTAACACTGGCGAGGCTGTAAGAAAATTATGTAAACATAGGACTTTGTCAAGGGGGCAAATTCACATAAAGGGACACACAAGCAGGAATTAGATAAGCAGGGTAGGAGATGAAAATTAAAAAAATTTTTGAATGTTTGTGTAATGAGAATAACGTTTTATGGTACTATTAGGGAATTAGGGGGGGAGGTCGGACTCGTACTGAGGTACAGACGAGTGAAAATGTAAATATAAAAGAAAAAAACCGTCTCGACGAGACCCAGATTAGTGTTTATTTCAACAGGAAACTGCAGAAAAAGGGAAATGGGATTGAGGGTCATTTAAAGAGAAGGAAAATATAGAAAGAGAAACTAGGAGATTGGCTAACTTGGTTATAAATGAATAAGGTTAGGTAAGGTGTGCAGGAAGAGATGGAAACTAAGTGGTGTTAAGAAGGTGGTTAAGGTTGTCAAATAAAAAACAAGGAACAAACAGATAGTAAATGAAAATAATAACAAATAAAGTAAAAAACCAAATAACATGCAACAAAACATTGAGACGAAACAACAAACACAGTAGATATCAGACACGGACAGAAAAATAACAAAAGGACAATACAATTAGACGAGCACTAGTGTTCCTGAACCCTATGTGTCTACCTGATGACGGGAACAGATTCCAGTTCCTGAAACGTCGTAACACTGTCTGTCTGGAAAACTACTGTGTTTTGTTTCATCTCTTCATTGAGTTGTTTGTGTTTTCTTTATATGTGTGATATCTGTTGCGTTTTGTCTCGTCTAATTGTATTGTACTTTTGTTATTTTTCTGTTCGTGTCTGATATCTACTGTATTTGTTGTTTCGTCTCATCGTTGTATCGCATGTTATTTGGTTTTTTATTTTATTTGATATTATTTTCATTTACTATCTGTTTGTTCCTTGTTTTTATTTTACCTGATTCCATTTTGGAATTTCATATGTATGCATCTTGCTGACTAAAGCATAATCTGCTAATTTTATGGCTTTATTTTATTTATTTAGTTTTTTTGACAGTCATTCAATTTTGCAATGGAGTACGTCCAAGAAACTGAATCTAGTCATGCACTCCCATTGCACAGTTCTTTCAAAGATCATACTCAAAAAAGCCCTGATTTTTCTATTTTCGGCCAGTTTACATCTTTCCGCCGCATGTAAACATAAACACTGCCACGTGCTTCTATTTACATAGGCTCGTACAATGTTTACATTTACATTACAAAGCTCCGATAAATGTTATCTGCAACATCTACTCATTAACTGAACGGGCGCTGTATATATGCTATACTCAACAGCAATATTAGATATAAATATGTGCGAGTTAACGTTTTATGACACTGTTTTCTCTTAAACATCTCTAATTGGTTACAACACACACTGTTGCCGTTACTTATCTCGTGAATGCATGTGTAGTATATTAATTTTTAATTCAAAACCGCCACTATAAACACATATGACACACGCAATTCAAGACTTCAAGAACGACAACGACGCAATTTACTAAAACCAATAAAAAAAAATGTATTTTCTTAACGTGTAGAACAGAAAAAAATTGTTATTTCTATTGCCAAGTGCTCAGGCTGGTGATCATATAACATAACAGATGAGCAATGATGTTCAAAAATATTAGAAGTAACTGTTTATGAATGTGTTCATCAGAAACCCATATATATATATTACACAATGGACAATCTCACTTTAGACTCAACTCGCTTTCAAGCGAGCGAAGCGAAGCCGAAGAGGCAAAAACCTAACTCTGATGCCACCTGTCGGAGGACTTTTGAACTACGTCTGTGGTGCGAGCGTTAGCGGCTTTGTGTCAACGGTTGTATCACTTTGTGATGGTGCTAATCAAGTAAAATTACACAGTTAGTAGGTATGTCAATAAGAGAGTAAATAAATATTTTAAAGCGTATAGTATACAGAGAGGGCGATTACATCTTATGTACTTTCACTAATGCTGTATTCAAATAAGAAAATACATGGAACTGCGTGCAATGGTTTGTTACCAACCATACAAACAATAATGTAACTATTGTTAATGTTGACCAATATGCAGTAACTGCTTGTGATTTTTTTCAAAGGTTAAATCTTTAGTGTTCACTTTATTCCAAATGACCTATAATATGTTTTGCAGATGGTAAAAAAAAATGCTCACAAATTATTTTTAGCAAGCAGTAACCAGTTTGTTTAAGGAGCATGGCAGCCTAAAAGGTACATTGGCCACCCGCACATATTTAATTAAAATTTTACAGTTGTCTCGCAAACTTTTAGTTCAGTTTTCATTGCTAATGTATTGTTATTTATAATTTTCAAGAGGATTACCTAAATTATCTAGGAGGGACAGTAGAGAAACAGAAAAATAGACAACTCTGTACTGTCAGTCATAATTTTTCACGTGTTGATTGCTCATGGGTGGCCTAAGTCACCAGGTGCACACTCGATGTGTGATCCACTGAAGTTTGTCAAGTTTTTTTTCACTGAATTTTTTCTTTCGCGGTTGTGACTTATCTATTGATGGTAGCAACATTATATTATTGCTGTAGGCTAACAGACTATTTCAAAATTACCTTAAATTCTGAGGGAACATGCCTGAGGATTTATTATTTTTTTGGAGAGGGAAGGTTTATTAAGTCGGTTTTAACAAATCACTAATTTAGAGTAAATATTTTTGGGTCTCGAGACATTTTGTTAAATTGGGGTTCTACTATAGCTAAAAATTACATATTCGAAGAAAGGGCACAAACAAAAACGGTAAAAATGAAATGTTTGTTCAAGTGAAACCAGGTATAAATAATGAACCGGAAGTTTTCAAAGCCAGGCATTTGTGAAAGGTTACAGTCAGGTTGAAGTGGTGGATTATCAGGAAACATATTCACCTATTGTCATGCACTCATCTGTATGATATCTCGTATCTCTGGCAGCAAGGGAAGACCTGGATATACATAACATGGCTGTGACAACAACATATCTATATGGGCACATACAAGAAGAAATTTAAGACACGCTCCCCCCCCCCAAGAAGAGATGGCAACACCCAGTAAAGTGTGGGAATTTAAAAAGGCGGTGTACGGACTAAAACAAGCTGGCCTAAACTGTAACAGGAAGCATGATGAAGTTTTACGTCAAAAGAGATTCCCACGCTCTGATGCAGATCCATGGTGTACCACCTTCATGACTGTAGAAAGTTCACAGCAATAGCTGTGTATGTTGACCATTTATTTATCATCTCCAACAATTAAAATGCCATGCAAAACACAAAGAAATTTTTGGAGAAATTTGAAATGAAGGATTTGGGGCCAGCAACACAGTGTTTAGGGACGAACATCATAAGGAAACGTAAAGAAGGAAAAGTGTGGATCACTCAAGAAGTACATGCAGAAAGAATATTCTCCAACGCTTTGGCATGGCTAATGCGAAGCCAGTTGCAACACCTCTGGACCCTGGAAATGACCTGGAGGCAGACTTTGAAGAGGTCAACGTTCCATACCGTAAGTGATAGGTAATTTGTTCTACTTATCACAAGTATCCAGACCAGACATCTGCCATGCAGTGAATTTACTGAGCAGGTACAACCACTCTCATAAAAAGATGCATTGGGTAAGTGTGAAAAAGATTTTTTGATATATTAGGGGAATTCAGGATCAAAAGTTAGAATTCTTCAGGGATCGCAACAAGCTGAATCAAAGTCACTCTGTCACCGGGTCATGCTTCAAATAAGTGGTGGTTTGAAGTCGATCCGTGACACTGAATATATGGCAGTGTAATTTACTGTGTATGAATTATTATGGTTAAAGGGACTGGAGAGGTATGATATCAAGTGAACAACTTGAATAATCAATCATCAATAAACTCTGAACTACTCATCAAAATTTGATGAGATTTTTTTGCCCTGTGTATATTTTATCAGCAAACATTTATTTATGTAGCAATATGCGGGAGTACGCTTTACATTCAAGTAAAATATTAAACCGTTTTTAGAAAAATTAGTTCTTGAAACCATAAAATCTACAGAAATGGAAAGCTGTCATTGTTATAAATTTTAATATGAAAATATCTAGGCCTCTGTGATTACCAAATTTCAGAAATGCTTGCGTTTTGATTTGAAAATAATTTTGTTATCCGAAAATCTCTGTGCAAGATGTTTATGGATATTCAAATTCGTTTTAAAGGAAGGCTTGAGTATTTTTTAAACTTAGTTATTATAGAGGCCTACATATAATCGTAATAAATATTATAAAAATTACAGTTTTCCATTTTTGTAGATTTTATCGTTTCAAGCCCTTATTTTTGTAATAACAGTTTTAAATTTTTTACTCGAAAGTAAAGCACACTACCCCATAGTGCTATATAAATAAACGTCATATCTACTCGGCAAAAAAGTCATTGAATTTTGATGAGTAGTTCAGATTTTATTGACTACTGAGTGTTCCAGTCATCCGCTCGACAATGTCCATTTCCAATACCCCTTAAGGCAACTGATGTCATAAATCAAAACCTAGGAGTGTGGAAGGGTCAATTGATGTATTCTGAAACAATAGAGGTTCATTCCAACTAGCCAAAACTGTAATGACCAATGCCAGGTCAAAAGACACAGATATCATACAACATTTTCTCAGTCAACACATTGATTCAGGAACAGTAAACATTAAGTACCTGTTGTTTGAAAACATACTGTCTGATGTAATGAGGAAGCCATTAGGCAAAGCAAAACATGAGTTCTGTAAAAATGAGTTTGGCCTTGTAGACAGTGAAGATTGAGTTGGACACTGGATGCTAGGTTAACTAAAAACTCTTCTTTGCCCTCCTGGGAAAATACAAATTTAAGGAGTGGTGTTGAAAAATAAATTTGTATATGCTATGTTGACAGCAAAGGGAGGAAGTTTCTTCTGCGTAAGTGTTGTGTTATGTTATGTGGCCTTCTTCCAGTAGCCATGTTTGCATTGCAAAAACGCAGCATACATAGTATAGCAACGTAGCAGTTTAGCAATGAAACAGCATGACAGATATGAACTTGGCTGCTATATTTTTTTCTCCCACCCTGCAATGCTAGTAACTGACCCTGTGATCGAGGAAGAACAAAAGGATTGCATGCAGGCAAGCAATGCTAGTTGCTGCAACACGGTGATGCAAATGCGACTCACATCCCATGTATACCCACACCAAGGTTTTATTCAATTCTTAATTCATACAAAAAACATGCCTGTCGCATGTTGGTAAATATAGTATTTTCTAAAATTAAATAGAATAAATCAGCTACTGTAATTTTAATATTTGCAGAGAAATTCCCAGTGACCTGAAACTTTGCTGTAAGAATGAGAATAATACGTGTAGAGCAATTGCAAAAACCAAAAAGCTACTACTGTTAAAAATTTAACAAAAAAACACTGACAAAGCCTTTTTTCTTGCAAAGTATCTGGAAGGCTCTAATCCCATAAGTTACAAATCATTTAAAACATAAACTCACAAAGATAACATGCATTTTCATTTAAAGTGTTTTGAAAAATAGGTAAAGTTTACCTCCCATAGGTTCCAAGTCTTCAGTTTGCTCCTCTTCTAAAGGACTTTTATCAACGTCTTCTTCATTTCCTTCGTCCTAAAAATAAAATATTTTCAATGAGATAATTCTGCTGTGAAAACATCCAGCCACATTTATTGTCACCATACTTAAGTTACCATACTGAATATCCTACAAAAATAACAACTTTTCAGAAACACTAGTGTTTATCAAGTAACTTTTGATATATTCTGACAACATAGCTGCAAGTACAGTTGTTGTCATAAACACCTGTAATCTAAGTTTAAGTGATTAATATATAGAAGCATTGTTGAAAAAGAACAAGATTAAAATTTTTAAACCTGTAATAGTACATATACTGTGAGACACAAATCCTTCATAATAAAACCCCACCCACATGACTACAGCTCGGGATGAAAACATGGTAAAACATAAGTATACACCTGGTATATTATAATTACATTAAGGAATCACTGTGTGATAGAAAGGCCAAGCCAAGCAAAAGAACATTTAGAAAAGTTTTAAAAATTTAACAGAAACTGATTTTCATGATCAGAGGTTGCAGTTGTAAAGTTCCCATGAGTTAATCACGATACACGACTGCCCAGCACAATCCCAACGAAGAGTGAAGATGGCTTGTGGTACCATATTTGCTGGGCAGAACAAGGAAATGTGTATTCCATAGCAGATAATATGTCTTCTGCAATGGGGAAGGTGAAGTGAAAGTAAAAGGTAAAGAATGAAGCATGCTTGTGTCAAAGTTGGGAATATGACCTGTGGAGAAAGATCACGATAACTATTTGGCAACACTAATACAGTGACATAGCACTTTATAACATGAAACTTTTTATAGCATCCTGTGTCATAGTGCCACAGCATATTGTCACCGTTCTTGGTGCGTTCTCATGCTATAATCTACAATGCTACACACAAATAAATGGCTATGAAGCCTAAGCATTATGTTTGACAACAAACACATATCTAAAAACTGGTCTGCTGTGCGTACATTACCAGAAGCACCCATATAGAAGAGGGTTGATATAGTCCCTTGTTTAGGTTTAGCAGCTGCATGCTATGTAGGTGACAGAGAAGTAGGGAGTCGCACCAGTAGATATGACAATTTGTGCATAGTGGTAATAGATATTATGGGATGAAATGTGTTCCGAGCAAGGAGGTGAACTGTCCCAGAAACCTGCAGAGTGTACTGACTGTCCAAGGAGGTAACTGATGCTATTCAAGCCACATGATATCCCTAAGACTAATTGGTGATCAATTTGAACTAATGTATACAATACTGCGTATAGAGACTTGAAACCATACCGAATGTATATCTTAAAGCAAAGGGTCACTATCAACATAACTCACTATACAAGCAGAGTATAGATTCAGAGAGACATGTTCACTGACCAATACATCAGCCTTTTTGATTCATCAGGGTGTGAAATGGGTACTTCAATAATTTTTTTGAAAGACTCTTACAATGGAAGAGAATGATCTGGGCAAAACAGCGAATGTATGCCATTGTACTACTCTGTCGTCCCAGATATCCAGGTGAAAGAAAACAAATAAGGAAAATCATGCCAATATTAGCTGTACTGCACAATTTTCATTTACAACTCGTCTGAAGACAGAAGCAGATGTCAACTCTGAAAATACTGTGACAAGCTTGTCTGAAGAAACTTTCAGTGGAGCCTTCCTTATTTCATCCAGTCTTACACCTGCATAGTCCTTGTCATACAGTCTTTCGTGTTGTACGGTTTCTGTCTCAGTGATTGTCTCTGCTATCTACCTTGTTTCCTTGAGTCTCTTCAGTTGTCTTGCTTTTACACTAAGGTTTTATTTAAGTTTTCTTTGTGTTTTTCTAGTTTTAAAATGATACAGATATGCATAATACTGACAATATTGGATCAGAAAATATATATTAGTGATCAAGTTCATATTGAATACTGATATGATGGTGAATAATATACAGCAGAACTTCAATGATAGGATTTGTATCAAACTTTTTCTTGTATCTTAAGCCTATTGGTTTTGGTCGCAGCAAGATCTAATATGTACAAAGGCCCATTTTTTTCAATGTGTTGTGGTATTCCAAAACAAGGGGTTTCTATTTACTGGTGAATTATTTTATGTAATCTTAATTTTATAATATCATATTTAAAAATATTGTCTAGGGCTGCTATTGTTTAATTTTCGCAAATTGGCTTCAAGAAACCTACAGTTATAGACTAATGCTCTTAGCGTTGAATTATGTACCATGCCCTCTTAAAAAATAATGTTTCATCAAGTCATAACAATTGAAAAATATTTTTTGTAAATACAGTAGAACCTTATTATATTTCTCAAGGAACCGAAAAAATATTTACAGTATAAATGGGAAAACATTATAACAGGGCAGTTTTCTATTACCAAGGAGCTTTAGGGACAAAAAGAAGGTAGCATTATAACCAGGAAAACGTTATAAGTGGGAACACTATAACAGGGTTCTACTGAAAAGGAAGAGCAACGACACAGTTGTTTGTTTCTCGTATATGTTCTAGATAGAGTGTAATGTTTGTCGTTATGGCCAGGTGGCCTTGGTAGGAGGCACGATCTTTGTTTTTCTATTCGTGTTTTGGTTTTTTCTGTGGGAGTTTATGCACCGTTAGTTTTTTAATGCGTAGTATCTGACTGTGCCCTAGAGGGTTTTAGATAATTGAACGAATGACGAGGGTCACGCCACCAAGAACCAGCCAATGAGAGCACGGCTGGTGGTGCCCCTTCGCCCATCATTCTGGAATGTTTTGCCTCCGTCATGTTGGAACAAGTCGTGATGCGATCCAGACCGGACGTGCGCGGGGCTGTGGCGTCCCAAAATATTTTCATGAAGTGAAGTTCGGGAGTTGCAAATGTAACATGTACGGGTAGCACCATGGTCCCTAATCTGTAACCTTTCTTTTCTGATTTGAACTCTACAAAATTAGTTTCTGCCCATACGTGTAGGCCGTTAGGTGCTGAGAGCCTCAGTGGCTACTCATTCTTCTTTGCCACGTGTGTAATCACCATGTGCTAAATTTTCTGACTTTGACTCGCCTAATTATCTGATATAATCTTTCTACGTTTCTGCTTGTAGTTTTCTGTGAACTGGATCCAACGTATTAAGACAAACAGATTATTTTGCGCCGATGTAAACTGAAATCTAATAAACCAGCAGTCTCGGATCATAGTGAAGTACATTATTAAGTGACTACCTCCTCTAAATTTGCCAGTTTCTGAAAAAGTTCTAAATTTGGTCTACAATGTGATGTAACCTATAAAAGTACTGCCAGTAAATTCAGGAGTACTTGACTACAGATCAAGAGATATGTTCCATTTTTTTTATTATTGCCTTTTTGGCTGGGTTATCATTGAGCTAGTACACTGGTTTAGGAGGACTGGTGTCCTACAATTTAGCTGCCCAAGCAGGGCATTTGTACAAGATTTGACAGTAAGAACCAACGTGCGAGACGTTACAATTTGTCGGCCCAAGTGGGGCTCAGGTACTCGTACGAGAGGAAAACGCTACAATTTTGCTGCCCAAGTGGGACACAGGTACAACAGGACGCTAGTGTATTACAATTTAGCTGCCCAAGTGGGTCATAAGTACGAAACTAGACAGGAAGTACCAACGTGCGAGACGTTACAATTTGGCTTCCCAATGTGTTGCAGATACCTGAACAAGTAAAAATTAAGTTTGTTGAAAACAAAATTAAAATCCTTTGTGTATTTTGTGATGGTAACAATAGAATTATATTTAAAATGTAATGGTGCAATGCTAAAAGTTGTGTAAATTTCAAAATTTTCCTGAAAGTTAAATTTAATTTTGGTGCAAATTGTGTTGGACATAAGGTTATTAATTTTTATATGTTGAAAATTTTCTGTTGATTTAAATTTCATTGTGGCAAAGGGTGAAGAATTTGTATTTTTTATTTTACTAATTATTAAACTTGAAATCTGAAAATTCTGTACTAAAGATGTCTGAAGAGGAAACAAGTTTTAGGAGTTTTTCTGCAGAGGATGTAGATGGTATAAAGGATGAGGAGAATATAGAATCAAGGGATCAAGTGCATAGGTTAAACGAGGGAAACAAAAATGAACTTACACTAATATTGGAATCAATTAAGGATGAGTTTTCAAATTTTCGGGCAGAACAGGAGAAAAGACAAGCTGAACAGGATAAACGATTTGCTGAGTTTTGAGAAGAGATGAGAGATAGGTGTAATATTATCTGCGAGGGTTTAAAGCATAAAGTTGTACAGTATGAGGGTGAGGTACAGATGGTAGTGAGCCACGTACAGGTAAAAGAAAATGTAATTAAAGATTGTGACGTTAGGACAAAACAATTTGAAACATGTGGAAACAGGGTAAATAATAATATAACAGGTTGGGGGTAGAAAAGCAAACAAATTGGGATAGTGTGTATCGAAAAACAGATAACAGAATGCTAAACACTGATGATATAACAAATTTATGTAAACAAAGGACTTCATCAAGGGGAAGAATTTACCAAAGGGGGCATACATGCAGTAATTATGTAAGCAACGGAGAGAAGAAAATGATACAGGTGTTGGAGTGTTTGTGTAATGAGAATGTTTTATGTTACTATGATTCAAGGAATAGGAGGGGGTGGTCAGAAATATACTGTGGTACAGATGAGAGAAAGTGTAAACATAAAAGCAAAAACAGTTTTGTCTCGAGACCCAGGCAATGGTTTATTTGTATGGGAATGTGCACAAAAAGGAAAGGCAACCAGGGGCCATTTAAAGAAAAGAAAAATACGAAGAGAGGAACTAAGAGCTTGACAGAGTTGATCAGAAAAGTACTAAGGTTAGGCAAGGTGTGCAGGAAGAGGTGGAAAGTGAGTTGGGTTAAGAAGGTGGTGAGGGTTGAGCCGAAATGCTACAAGTACAGGAAAGATTGTTTGTGCATTTTGACTCAGTAATGAACTATATACACAAGAGAATACAAGCCCAGGAGGCTGTATTGTAAAAACAACTATAGTGTGCACATTGGGGTAAACAAGTTAATTTTAAGAATTATTATTTTCATAGACTGAGAGTCATATGTTCAGGGAAACATATTTATTCGTAAAAATTCGTTTTATCTGTTCGGTGCAGCAGACGATAATTTCTAATGAAAATGTTAAAGGTATGGCAGTAAGGTTTAAGTGAATTTAAAATAATAAGTAAGGAATATTACCATATACTGGGAATTGTAACAAAAATATGATGTGACAAATTTTGGTAAATGTGACTTTTACACTTATACAAATTAATGGGTTTATGATAAGTCGGTGCTAGTGAATTTATTATACTTTAGAAGTTTTCATGTATAATGGTATTGTCATGTTTCTAGGATAAACCTAATTGTGGCTGGCTGTGGGAATCGTTAGTGCACACATGCTGCGATTCTGCAATTGCACAATATTTGTTCTGCATTTTATGCAACACTTTATTTTCTTTACAGCACATACACATAATAAACTCATAATTTCAAGTAATTCTTTTTTAATCTTATTGATGTGTTGATAAGTATGTTTTGCTAATGACTTTGTTTATTCACACTCATGGGAAATGGTTGCCAGACAGGACCACACCTGGGTATTCTTGTTTTTTTTTTTTTTTTTTTACATTTTACAGAGGATATAAATACACTTTTAGTGCTTAGCACTAAGGTTATGAGTAGTCACTGTGAGAGTTGGTGGGAATTTTACTGATTAAGATAATTTAGTAAATATAAGTGTGTTGTTTTTGAAAGTAGCTGGTTTAGGTTGAATCTGTTTTTTATAGCCATGCGTAGGTAAGTAAGTAATATTTGTTCTATGAGCTAGGAAGAGCAAGTGTCGTGCCGTTGACCAATGGACACATATGAAAACCATTTTTCAGCACCTGAGGTTGGCTTTTTTGATGATATAAGATAATATATATGTAGGAGGAGGTCCAACCTAGACTATTTTTTATTGTTTAACTTGTGTTTGAGGATGTTAAATGAAGTTTATTTAAAGTACAATAAGTGACGTTGATTGTTTGAAGTAACTGAAATATTGGTTTTTGTGAAGTCTTGTAATATTGCAGTTTTGATGCTTTTATATTAACGTTTCATTAGTGATTAGTGTTGCGGACAGGAACACTTACAGTAATTGTGTGGCATTGCTGTTATGGGTGTTCTAGTGGGACCTACCAGCCCAATCACATATCAGTACAGTCACACATATTATTTGATAAATAGTTAACCCTTACATTTTGATTTTGATAATGGGGATTTGGACCCAATCTATAACATTAAAAATAAAAAACCAGAGCTTGATACAGAAATGGCAGCAATACACATTAATCTTTTGTAATAAAAAAATTGTGATGTTGAAAATATAGCAATTATGTTAAGGAGAGAATTGGCACGTTACTCTTTAAAACCCTGGAAGAAAGTGTAGTGAAATATCTGTTGATTATTGTTCCTTTAGACGCCAGATGGTGATATAATTGATGTATTATTGTTTTATGTAAGCTTCACATATAATTCTGTTTGAATTTAGAGTAAGTGCTGACGTCAAACCAGGTCAGAGGCCAGGTGGATTTGCTCATTGTCGCGGCAGGTGTTCGCAGAGTGTGTCAGTGGCAGGTGTTCGCAGAGTGTGTTAGTGGCAGATGTGTGCTGGTTGGTAATGGCAGATGTGCGGTACTTGAGTGTGTGTGGCAGATCAGTGATGGCGGCAGGGCGTGTGTGAACTTGACACTGAAGTGCAACACCTGCCATCCCGGGCCGCCGCACGGCCATCTACCAGTGCAGGACACATGGCTTTGCTGCCCCCTCCCTCTACCAGGGCATGAAGAAGGCACTCTGGAAGCAGCGTCCACGACAGACGGAACAAGAGACACGTGGTGCGCTTCGAGACTCTGATTCGTCCAGCGAGAAACGTAACGCGCATGTGCAACTATCCGGCCCACGCCAGCGACAGCAGGAAACAATACACTGAGCTAGGTCTAGAAATAAATCGGACCATCGCACATAATGAGCATCAAGGAGTGTGTTACGTGTTGATTACCAGCCTTCCCTGATTTACTTTTCGGAGAAGTACTGCAACATTGCTACACATGTGCCATGGAGAACCGGTCAGGGGAACCCGAGCGCGAAAGTGGAGTAGCTTATCGACCAGAGCCCGGCAAGGAAGGCCGAAGTATGTGACTCGCCAACATGTTACAGACAAGGGAAGGAGATGGCCACTTGTGTGACTTGTCGAACAAGACGCCACCGCAGATGTTCGCACGCCACGGAACTTGTCACATTCAGTGAGAGCGTGTTCGCTTGTGCAACTTGTGTGTCATTGAGACCCCCTCCCCCACTTCAATGTCATACACCACAAGCTACAAACCTACCCCCCTATCACTTCTCCCCCAGCACCTCAACGACTGCGCGTCGAACTGTCTCGACAATCCCGTCCAGAGAGTGGGGACATAATCAAACTTCCCGAGTTCTCTGGATACATGCATGAGGACTTGGACCAGTTTCTGCAGCAGTGCGAAAAAGGTGTTTACATTATGGCATAGTATAAAAGGAGTGGGTTGATCGTGTGATTAGCAACTTGCATGGTGCCGCAAAGGACTGGTGGAGAATATGGGGACATGCAACAATGACATGAGACGAATTTGCGAATGGCCTACAGTATCGGTTCGGGTCCGAGGTGGCTACAGCAGACTGTCAAGCGCGATTTTATAGTGAACGACAAAAAGACATAGATTCGACAGAGAGATTCATAGCCACGAAAATCCAGCTCTTCCGGCGCATCTAACCAACCACGCCGCTGGAGGACACACTAAGCAACATAACCCCGCGTCTGCGACTGGAACTCCAACGATTTTTAGCACAAGTGAATGGTGAAAGTGTGAAGGGATACGTTCGTCGAGCAATCGTCACCGACAGGGCCGTCAATCTGCTGAGGGGACGTCCATTACAGACACTAGGACGGGTGGACGAGGAGGCCCCCATCACCAGAAATATGCGTGATAGTGGTACACCAACAGGGGCCACCAGAGGGAAGCACAGTGCCACACAGGGCGTAATCGACCTAATGATCAGGATACGCAACCAGAGGTCTCAAGTCTAAGCATTGGTCGTGGACGGCCTACGAGTGCCCGTCGTGCTGGGGCAACCATGGCTGCAGCAACAAGCAGCAGTGATAGAGGTCGTGGCGAAGAGGGTACACATGGAAGCCGGGGAATGACGAACAGTGTATGCTGTCAACTGGTGGCGGAATACCAACCAACACACATTTCACCTGGGCGACCTGGACGAGGTCCCAGCCGAATACAGGACACAATACAAGGTCTCTTGGATGAACCGAAATATGTCTTCGCTTTCTCCGACCTACTTAAGACAACGATAGCTAGCAGCTGAGCACCCCATACTGACACCTAACCCAAACCCAGACTACACTGGTCCCAGAGGCTACGGGATGCATGAACACCAGGTCATCAAGGAGTAAGTTGCCGAGATGTTAAAGGAGGGTGTAATCGAACCGTCCAACAGTCGATATAATGCCCGCATTGTACTCGTGCCGAAGAAGGATGGGACACTGTGCTTTTGTGCTGATTTCCATCTGCTGAACCTGGTGACAGTGTGTGCCCTTCCACCGCGGATCAGTGTTGATGAGGCCTTGGCCGGACTGGGTGATGGCCGAGTGTTCTAGACTTTAGACTTAAAGTCAGGTTATTGGCAAGTACCGATACGTCCAGAAGACTGTGAGAAGACAGCCTTTACGACACCAGATGTACGCCACTTCAGTTTCGGAAGATGCCATTCGGGCTGAGGTGCGCTTCCTCAACCTTCCAGTACATGATGACGCAGGTGCTGGAGGGATACATAGAGGAGTTTGTCATAGCGCACCTCGACGACGTTATCATCTGGTCCCGGACATGGGAGGACCATGTACGCCATCTGAGTTTAGTGTTAGAACGAATGGGAGCGCACCAACTTGTCGTCTCCCCCCGAAGTGCCACATCGGTAGAACCTCCGTTGACTTCCTGAGACATGTGACCTGGCCGGATGGTAACTACACCCATCCCGAACACCTGGGCAAAATTGCCAACAGCACATTTCCAACTACCAGGAAACAAATGCAACGGTTCATTGGATTAACGAATTGGTTGAGGAGCAACGTACTGCACTTTGCCACAATCACCTCCCCTATCTATGACTTGTCTGTAAAATTTAAATACACCTGGAACGAACGTGCCCAGAAGGCATTTAAAGAGTTGAAATCGCAATTCACCCAGTGTCATGCTTTGTCTCGCATCAACCATGAGAAACGCCTTTACGTCCAGACCGATGCCAGCACGGAAGGTGCCGGTGCCGTGCTGTACCAGCTAGCTGACGACAGGTCACGACTCGTTATCAACTATAGTAGTGCCAAGTTCGGAGAAGCAGAACGTCGCTATCACAGCAATGAGCAAGAGTGCCTGGCGGTAGTTTGGGCTCTTCGTAGGTACAACCCTCACCAAGAAGGAAGACAGTTCACGTTACGGATGGAAAACAAGTGTCCGACGTGGCTGGACACGATGCAGGAAAGGAAGGAGTAAACTCATCGGCTGGACACTGTTACTACTGTCGTTTAATTTTATGATTGAGCATAACAGAGGAGTTGACAATGAACTCCCCGATCATTTGTCATGGGATCCAAATCCAGCTCAAACCATCATGTACGACCACGATGTGGCAGTGATGTTTCCTCCTGAGCATCCCTCAACTCAGCAAAGGAAAGTTGAAACAAATGAATACACCTCACTGCAAGCGATCACGCATTCGTTCAGACAGACTACCTGGTCTGCTGTGAATAATCACGTCCTTAACACACAAAAAACAACTCGTGGATCGTGTTCAAGTAAGGGATCAAGTGCTAGAAACGAGGCCGCCAGGTGTGGAGACGGCATGGAAAGTATTTGTGGCCTCCGAGGCGAGAGAGATAGTCTTGAACTTCGCACATAGTAATCCACTAGCAGGGCATCCCGGGGTAGATCAGACAGTGCGGAATGTAATGCAGTATTTCCACTTGCCTGGACTCAGAGTGGATGTGCGGGATTATGTACGAGGCTGCCAGCGGAAAAAGGCACGGAGAGCCGATGGGACCGAACAACTACCTTCCTACTACTCCCTTCGAAGCTGTAGCATTTGACTTAATGGGACAGTATCCGCGCAACACCAAGGAATATCATTTCATAGTAGCGGTAACTGAAATGTTCACTTGCTGGGTGGAGGCGTATCCACTAATGAACACCCGTAGTCAGACAATTACAAAAGTGCTACAGAAGGAATATTTTCCATGATGGGGGTACCCCCAAACACTACTAACGGACAATGGTTCACAGTTTCTCAGTAAGCAGTGCAGGAGGTGGTGCCGCAAACTACAACTAGAGCACCATATGACACCTGTATACCACCCTCGTGCTAATCCAACAGAGAGGCAGAACAAGGAGCCGAAGATCCAAATACGCTTGCATGTTGGAGAAAATCACTCACAATGGGAACAGCATCTGGGCGAGGCTCTGTTCTGCCTCAGACGGCGGGTGAACGCCGCCACAGGGCAGGCACCGGCAATCCTCGTGCAAGGGCGCAACCTACCGCTTCCAGGAGAACCCAGGCCAGAGGTCCCTCAGAATGCAGAGGACTGGGGCGAGCGCCGAGACGCTGAATTCACTGCTGCCCGCCAACACCAAGCGGCGTATATGCAAAAAATTCTACCAGTGTCGGAAAATCCACCTGCGCCCTGGAGGTAGACACTGGTATATGCTCGGAATCATCCATTGTCGGCCGGCACACAAAACTTCTGTGCAGGACTAGCACCTCGCTGGACAGGACTCCACACAGTGCAAAAACGCCTAGGACAACATGTCTACCTGGTCCGAGATGGGGACAGGGACCTCCAAAAGATCCATTGAGACGAACTAAGGGTGGTTCCTATCATGCAGGCTGACGAGGAGACAGATACAGACGGTGTGACACAGGCCCCACCGTAGGACACCTTACACCCACAAACTGAGGCACCACTCCAAGAGGAGAGTGACAAACACTCGCAAAGCAGATGTGATGAGACTCCAGGACTGGCGGTACTTCTCCCGTCGGCGCCTGGTGTCATAACACTGCTACAGGAAGCCGAACCAATAGTGACCATGGCTGATGAGGATGAGCTGAGACTCCAAACCATCGTCTGGAAAGTGTGAGAACTGGATGCGCCACTGGAGAGTACAGCTTTTACCATACACATCGAGGAACCAGAAGAGTTGCCTCGATGCCAACCACATCGCTGACGCAGCAGGCAACCCCAGTTACACTCGCCTGAGCCTAGCACAATGGCCAGCAGAAGGAAGGGTTCAACCCCGAACGGAGGAACGAATGGAAATGCAGACGCCGAGCACCTGCATGGTTTCGTCCTCGTGTTCGCCGCTTTCCGGAGTGTAGCGTGACTGGTGGCCCTCAATCATCGGCGCCTACGGTACAGACGCCAGTGGCAGAACGTCAGGACGGAAAGACCACAACATCCCAGGACATGCTGGTGTTACTGACAGCTGGCACTCTAATGTCTACTCCCACTATCCATACCAAAAGACATCGCAGAGGGCCCTACAAACTACGACCTCGCCCACGACAGAAACAGCACACCTGCTGTTCACCACCCGACTCAGGAGATGAAGCCGGAGACTTTGACCCACAATACACCCTAGCGTTCAGTCGCCGGTGGCAACAGCGGCAGCAAAGTACACAGCGAATGCACACACCTGCTGCGACTAGTCGTCTTCAGGAGGGGGGCGTATGTCGTCGTTCCCGGCCACAGGCCAGGTGGAGTTGCGCCTGGTCGCGGCAGGTGTTCGCAGAGTGTGTCAGTGGCAGGTGTTTGCAGAGTGTGTTAGTGGCAGGTGTGCACTGGTTGGTAATTGCAGATGTGCGGTACATGAGTGTGTGTGGCAGATCAGTGACGGCGGCAGGGCGTGTGTGAGCTTGACAGCGACGTGCGACACCTGCCATCCCGGCCGCCGCATGGCCATCTGCCAGTGCAGGACACATGGCTTTACTGCCCCCTCCCTCTACCAGGGCATGAAGAAGGCAGTCTGGAAGCAGCGGCCGCGACGGACGGTTCGAGAAAGACGTGGTGCGATTCGGGACTCTGATTCGACCAGCGAGAAACGTAATGCGCGTGTGCAACTATCCGGCTCAAAGTTTTATTTTGTTTGGCCATTTGGAACTGGCTCACTTAAGGCCCTAGGGTATGGGGGTGTGGACCGCTCCATAAGTTTCCATATAAGGTGGGGTTTTCTCCAGATCCTCCCTGCTTTTCTTGATCCGCAGCTGTTTCGACTTGCCTGATGAGAGAGGGGCACGCCGGTACAAACAGACCACGACCCATCGAGCCTCATGTTCCCGGCTACACGCTGAACCGGGTGGCGCCCAGAGCATTCCGACGCAGCTCCGTTCCTACCTCACTTCCACCGGAAACACCGTCAGTACAATAATTCTTAATGTAGCCATAAGAACTAGGTTTCAGTGGCAAGACATGGTACAAATATTAGAGGTCAAGTCGAATTTCGGTAACTATTTGTGTAGATAGTACAAAGAAATATGAGCTGATTGCAGAGAATGATGTAGTATTGTAGGCCTATATGTAAGTAATTGGTGTCTATAGCATTATTGAGATTTTGTTTGGTGATTGATAATAATGCTGAGTAATGAATAATATGTGGCATAGTACATTTGTTCATTGTAGAATGTATGTTTATTGTTTGCTTGTTTTATAAATGAAAAGATTATAATATAATAATGTCACAGAGAAAGAACTATGAATAAATATGAAACCAATTTTTTTGATTATCTGGAAGCGTTTTTTGTCATTTTAAAAATTATTTCATTGAACATTTGTACTAATATGTTGAAAATGGACTGATATGATGGTAGGTGTTTATTCATGATGAAATAATAGATTGATGTTATCGGAACACAAAATTTTAGGCTTTGTTTTTAAATTGAGTTTGAGCTACATGCAATATAAGAAATGATTTAGTATTACAATTATTGGACATTTGTAGTAAATGATAATCTCTATGTAAGGATGCTATTTTGTAGGGATTATGGAACGAAAGTAACACAAAGAGAGTTTGCTTTTTGGAATATGGTATAACTTAATGTTAAATTGTTCTAATAAATGAACTTGAAAGTAATTAGTATTTTGTCATGCTTCCTGTTGAAAACAATTATGCTGTAGGGTTATTCTGTGTTCATATATTTTGTTACAACTTCGTTTTTGTCTACAAGAAAAGTGTTACAGATTGTAATATTGTTATAGGGAATTTATCTGTATATCTTTTGGTGCATATTGTTTGCAGGATCATAGTCGGGTAGAAACTACTTGGAAAAAACCTTAAGATTTTTTTCCAAGTAGTTGAGGGGTGTAAAAAGTCATTGCATGAAAATGGGGGTTCTATTTACTGGTGAATAATTTTATGTAATCTTAATTTTATATCATATTTAAAATTGTAACTTTTAATCCAATGGTCTCGGTTCCAGAAAAGGAAGAGTAAAGTCTCAGTTCTTTGTTTCTCACATGTTCTAGATAAGGTGTAATGTTTGTCAATATGGCCAGGTGGCCTTGGTTGGAGGCAGGAGCTTTGTTTTTCTATTCGTGTTCTGGTTTTTTTCTGTGAGAGTTTTTGCACCGTTTGTTTTTTAATGCGCAGTTTCTGATTGTGCCCTAGAGGGTTTTAGATAGTTGAATGAATGACGATGGTCATGCCACCGAGAACCAGCCAATGAGAGCACGGCATGTGGCGCCCCTTCGCCCTTCGTTCTGGAATGTTTTGCCTCCGCCATGTAAGAACAAGTTGTGAAGCAATCCAGACAGGACGTGCGTGGGGCTGAGGCCCAAAATATTTTCAAGAAGTAAAGTTCGGGAGTTACAAATTTAACATGTACGGGTACCAACGTGGCCTCTATTCTGTAACCTTTCTTTTCTGACATGATTTGAATTCTACAAAATTCGTTTCTGCCTGTACGTGTACGCAGGCAGTTTCTGAGAGCCAGGATGGCTACTTATTCTCCTTCGCCGCGTGTGTATTCACCGTGTGCTAAATTTTCTGACTTTGTCTTGCCAAAATGTTTGATATTATCTTTCTCCATTTCTGTTTGTAGTTTTCGTGAAACGGATCCACCGTGTTAAGACGAACAGTGTATTTTGCGCGATGTAAATTGAAATCTAATAAACTGGCAGTCTCGGATCATCGTGAAGTATATTAATTCGTGACTACCTTCTTTAAATTTGCCAGTTTCTGTAAAAGTTCTAAATTTGGTCTACAATGTGAAGTAACCTACAAAAGTACTGTCAGTAAATTCTGGAGTACTTGACTACAGATCAAGAGTCATGTTCCAGTTTTTTTTTAACCTTGCCTTTTTGGCTGGGTTGTCATCGAGCTAGTGTACACTGGTTTAGGAGGGCTGGTGTGCTATAATTTGGCTGCCCAAGTGGGGCTTGAGTACGAGATTTGATTGGAAGAACCAACGTGTGAGACATTACAATTTGTCGGCCCAAATGGGGTTCAGGTACTATATGAGACGGAAATGCTACAAAGTCACTAAAGAAAGGACTTATTTTCCCACATTTTAAATTTTTTTTGTTTTGAAAATTACATTCTGCAAATTTAAAACAATGAATTTATTTTTTGTTAACCTTAAATCAATTATTTTAGGCATTCATCTTGTAGTGGTACTGTTCACCATCAGCATTGGAACAAAGAGCTGTGCATTTAACACTTCAGCCCCAGTGTTAATCCTACCTAGTCAAAGACATGACACTCTGGAGTTCTCCACTGTTCGTAGGTTAAAAAGTGAAGTTGGAACATGGAAGAAATAGTTTCACAAACAAGCACTGTGCATTGACTCTGTGAAATTTACTTATGCCTATTACAATGCGTTACAGTCAATGTGCAGTTCAACAGATTAATCCTATGGCTGAATTGAGACAAACATGTCTAACACGGGCAGGTTTCTATGGTAATTTAATGGCGTGCACAAAATTTAAGTACGCCTACATGAGTGCCTAGTGTCTTAAATCATACCGACACAAGACACTTTGGTACTTAGTATCGTTGCTGATCATTAATCATTACAGGAAATTAAGCAATCTCAACTACGGCAAATTATCAAAATGGGGCTAGTAAAATCCACTTGGCACAAAGAGCACACTCAGTAATGTAAATTACCAAATGGCCTAGCTCGCCAGTGTGCACAACACTGCCAGAGCCCATGCTTTTCCCATAGTTGTGCAGCGCACATCCTGCACCTCCGTGAGATGATCACAAAAATACACCCTCAAAAATAAAATGGTTGACACTAGGACGCCCCTAGGGCCAGTGAGACCAACAAAACTTCAGACTTTCGGTACCTCTTTTAATTACAAATAACATCATGAATAAACACACTGTCGCAAATTTAAAATTACACACTTACATAATAAAACAATGAACTCCCAAATTTTCAAATGCCATAAAATTGGCTACTGTGGCCACAAATAAATTCCAGAATGAAAAGCATGCAAATAAAAGGACAACGGTGCCCAAATGTGACATATTGAGGGGTGAAATAGCAACAAAGCCCAACCATCGCTACAGCACACAATCCTAAGGAAAAACCTTATTGTTCCCTCAAACTAATGCTGGTCTGAGGCCATGAAGTTGCCTTCTAGTGACCACCTGTCTTTGCAGAGACACTTAAAATTCATGAATTGCTTGCCCTAATCAAATATTACGTCAAAAAGTTATTAAGAAATGTTACAGCAAATGAAAAGCTGATTAAAATTAGTACCAACAGCAAATAGTTAAAATAAAAAATTTTAAAAATTAGTAATCAAGAAAATCTGAAACACAAATTATTACATTTTAATGAAGCTAAATGCTTCCAAACTGATGTTGCTTGACACAAATAATCACAGCCCTACTTGCATTCCTTTTGAACAATATTCTACTGATATGCCCCAGCATGTTCCAATACCATTAAATGTTGTTTGTGGGAGTTTTTGCAACTTATTGCCAATTAAACCTTAAATAGTTTAACTAATTTACTCCATAATAAATAAAAGATCATTCTAATTAAGCCCACCTGTGAACTAAATTAAAGCCACACACAAATCAAAAAATAAATGGCACCAATGAAGATCAACAACTTTTGGTGGTTCCTTAGTAAAAAAAACAGATGGATAGTCCCTCTCATTAAATGTGTTCTAAGGCTACTTTTGACTCTTGGTTTACTGCACTGCACTACACATTATTATGATAAACTATTCACACACTTGGTGAAACACTCCCTACATGCATCTCACCTGGTAATGACCTGAAGTTACATATATATACATACACACACACATACATAATGAGACCTCGATAACTCGATCTAAAAGGGGGGAGAAGCTGTCCGAGTTACGATTTGTCCGTGATATTGAGGGGTGTCCGGGGAGGAGGGGGTAATCAGTCATTAATCACAAGAAACATGAGGAAATCAGTGCGCTATCATTGCTACCAGCAAAAGAGGTGGCAATATATACTGCTTTGTATACACAGGGTGTCTACCAGATTGTAAAAGTAAAATTTAGTGACTTTTTGGTGACTTTTTCTTGAAAAACTGTTCAAACAGAATTAATTAATAGTGCAACACGGCCGACAATTTTCATTATGTTTCCTCCAATATAGAGCGCGAAGCATGTCCAATTTTAAAATCTGTAATCAATATATACCTAAATTTAAATTGTCTTTATGACAATGACAATGATAACTAAACTAATTATTTATTTTACTTGCACAGTGCATGAGAAATACTAGTAGTGTAAACATGCACGTTTGACAAATGATTTGACAAGAATCAAACACACAAAAATAATTTTCGTGACTTATACCAAAATATGTACCAAATTAGTGACTAGTGTGGGACTTTCGTGACCTTTTTCACAATTCGTGACTTTTTCGGGACTTTCATGACTTTAGTGACCTGGTAAACACCCTGATATATCAATTTACAGGAGGAGGTGGTGGGTAAATTATCACTGCAACGTGGAGAACTATAAAAGAATGTCAAACAACCTGTGCCGGAATTCTTTTTTATTTAATTTTTTGCTACTTCTGGCTGATCTTTTTTTTATCTGTGCTAGAAGCTGGCACCAAGGCACCCTTCTACCACATAAAAGTTCTCACCCCCTTCTCTTCTCTGGCTTGCGACAGTCTATGTGCGTGGGTGTGGGAGAGATAATTGTTGGAGATAAGCTAGGGAGGTAGAGCGTGAGGGGAAGTAGTCAAGGTCAACCGGTACAGTCTCAACAGCAATGCAAACACTGCACGTGACCAAACGCAACTCACGAGAAGTTAACATGAAAAATTGCTTAACATCAGCAAGTCACAGTGTCTTCAGCCAGCTGCTAGCCTGATAATTACACTCACCTCCTACAGAGTTCCGATAACACAAAAATATTTTTCCTCTTATACGAGAGCAGATACGGTACTGTAATTAACAATTCTTTTGGATCACTGTACAGAAATATGTGAACTCATTTTAACACTTCAAATTTTTAAAGTTTCATTTTATGCATTTAAACTGAATAATAAAACACGTAATTTACAGCTTTATTCTTACATAAGTTGTCACACTAAAAAGCAATAAAACTCTTATCACGTTCAACTTATTTAACTAGGAGTAAAAACAACCAAAATAAAGCAAAAAATATATTAAAACAATGCATTTAAGACCATAAATTGTAATGTATCGGACAAGGGTCTAAATTATTGTATATAACAGAAATGAGATTAGTCAGTCTATCAGCAGCAGCTTGCAGTTCTACACATCACACCATAATCTCTCGTGTACTGATGTACTATTTCTAAACCGTCTCCTCCAGATATGTATCATTCAACCATTCCAAACGTTTCCTGAGGGTTATTCTAAATTTCTCGGAATTGACATCTCGATCAGGAAATAACGATCAGGGCTTCTTTATTAGAATACGAGGCAAGGATAAACGTAAATCTCAGTCTACATTTCCTCCTTTTTTGTTTAGTTGAAGTCACGGCCGTGGCTGAAGTGATAATGTGCGCTTATAGGCCTCCCTCCATATTATCTTACCTTGACTGCGTCGTCATATATCAGTTACGTCTTTAATAACACTTTAAACTTAAAATATTTTTCACAGATAACATCAACATTAATGCATTGTAATAATTTAACTTGTTCAAAAGCGAGGCCATCTAGAATGTGCGCCCCGGGGCAAATGCCGCTTTCTGCACCCTTTTTTTTAAATTTATTAAGCCCTGGTTTTTTCGATATCGCGACAGCCTCTAGCATAGTGGATTAGGCGCCAGTTTACGGTGCGAGAGGCCATGGGTTCGAATCCTTGCTCGGGCATGGATGTTGTGTTGTTCTTTCACCTCACTGCACCCTCATTGGCTTGTAAGACGACGTTAAAGGGCCGTAAAACCCTATCACCACCTTGCCTACATTGCAATTGTAACCAATTGCTTTTAATTTTTTCTGTTATTGTCCGGAACAAATTGTTTTGTAATCTTGAATTTATTGCACGTATCAGAACAAAATAAATTTCCCTTTACGTGCCATTGTGACCTGTAGTTACCGTCCAATTGACCAGCATCATACTGAAATGTTCATTTATGATGTACGTGCATGTCTGGCTCGCACGTTGAAGAGGGAGGAAAGATAAAGAAGGGAGGTCTGCCTGCTGAGTTGCATCTCTACTTGCGCGCCTCGCTAGCAACATTTAACAACACGGAACTTGCCACATATTTTACTGTGGGATTTTTAAAGGCTAAGTAGGAATGAGCAACTGCGTTTAAATATTAATACTCTTTTTAAATAAAACGTGATGGATTTAAATGAGGCAGACACAATTTTCTTATGATTTTTGACCAAAAAATAATTTAATTAAAATTAATTTTGTTTTTTTGAAATTCTGTCCGAGTTATCCGAAGTCCAGGACATCGAGGTCCGAGTTATCGAGTGTTCACTGTATATATATATATATGCATATATATATATATGCAGATATATATATATATACATATATATACTATATATACATGTATGAAGAATTTTTCAGATGTTGGACGACAACTACATACTGGGTCCTTCATTTAATTAAAAAATTACAGACATGAGCATGCTGTTTCAGAGTAGCTCCTACAATTTTAAAGTTTTTTTTTTTTTGTGGCCCAAACACATAGACTGGCAATGCAACACCCTTATTGTTTAAATAATTCTGGTTACTTCTTACTTAGATAAAAATTTAAGGCCATGTGCATTACAGTTTTCAATCGTCTTGAAATTATAAGAGATGCGAAATACAAAAAAAATCCATCAGCATTTTGTCACAGATGAAAAGAACTACTAAGGAAAGTGAAGCCACCATAATGCATTTATAACCGCTTGTGATAATTTATTCTACTCACAATTCCTTAGAAATTTACATTATATTGTGTTGTTTATACCAATTTACGGAATCTTTCCCCCAGTTTATTTTGCTATGCAAGTTTATTTTGTTTTAGATACGCTTTATTGTGTTTATGTCCAGATTTGTTTTTGCGAGTAGGCTATGTAAGCAATATGTATTTGGAATATCTCACTATTTGTTTTGATTACTTTAGGTTGTTTTCCATCAGATACGTGTTCATCAGTGTATTATAATAAATTATATTATGTGAAAAAAATATTACTATGTGCATTATATGTTTCTGTAAGATTCTGATATTTAAAAGTTGGTAATTGATCAGGAATAACAGATTTTAAGTTCTAGATTTTCCCTAACACATACACACAACAAGTTTGTGTTGTTTTGTGTTCTAGCATGTTGAGAACCCTAAGAAACATATTTTATTCATCTTACACACCTTTATGAGTACACATCACAGCATCACTAGTGCTGTTACACAAGGTTTGCTACAACAACTATCACATTACGACAACTCCCAAATTTTTAAAATTGTTATCATTAATCAGACATGTCACTAAAAATATATGGTAACTTTGTGTATCGGCTAAGCACTAGCTTTATCTGACATATTCTTCATGGGAATTATACACACATGTGTGTGTGTGTGTGCGCATGCATTTACGTGTGCTCATGTGTGTATAGTCACTCACAAGTATGTATACATGTTTTTTTTATTTTATATGTAAGTTCTGACTACAGCTAATCTTGGCATGTTTTTCCATGCTTGTTTTGTAACACATACATTTCTGGGACAACAGAATACTGCAATAGCACAATCCCATAATACTGCTCAAATTCGGGTACTTCAATGATAAAAGTCCTGTTCCCACAACAATTGGTGTGGCCAAAGAACATGCATAGCAGTGGAAGACAGCCAGTAGTGAAAAAACGGGTGGTGCCATGGATATAAGAGGGTTGAGAGTGCAATCTATCCCTGGAGTGGCGGTTGGTGGAATTTGCTGCAGTGTAAGTAGGAGGTTGTGTTAAGACAGCATGATGTACATTTCTGGCAGTGTGCAGCAACGTGCATGTAAACCTGCACTTCCTAATTAATCCCTGGCAATTTGAAGTTTTTGTCAATAGCAAACCTCATCTTATTAGTGCCCTGATGGTTGGCTGAAGTGCTGTCATGGTGCAGGCTAATGACAACATGAAGGGTTTGTTGTGACATGATCAATACCAAGGTGCCTTGGCGCAACTTGCCAAGTACTTCATCATGCAATTTAGTAGCCAACAAAAGTTAATCTGACCCTTGGTCCTTTTAGACCTGGGCCAATGTGATCATCTGTGGGGCCTCTTCCTGCTTTCCCTGGGGTGGCCGGGTTACCTCATCCCATGTTACCTTGTCATATGTCTCAAGATTTCGGTTGAATAGGTGCAAGGGTTTATCTGCAAGGTGCTTCTGTTGCATAGGGTCATAATTAATCATTAGGTCTGAGACTTGTGGCGAAAGGGCCCACTAGAGAAGTTTTATTCCTGGCCTTGCACATTATAAGCCGCAATAAACACTGACTGTCTGAGTGCAAGACGAAGGATTGGTTTCATTTCAGTAGGTGTCGGTAATGCTTCAGGACCAGATAACTCTCTAGAACTATCATTGACATTGTAATGGTGTTCTACCTAACACAGTTTTGTCCTGGCAGTGTGAAATATTAGGCTTTCACCAATGTGTTACAGGTAAATGATGAAACCATGACTGTTCTGGCTGGTAACTTGGACATAGAAGCACAGTTAGCAGTCATAACACAATACGGTGAGGCATTGGCGAAACTGGTAATTGAGCTCATAAATGCATGCTGTGCTGCGTTCGAATCGCAGTAGCTACTCTTGGGAAAAAGGTGTTCAGCCAACAAAGCTGAGGCAGTTGCAAGATTTATGAAGTAGGTGTGCAACCAGTTGAAAAATCCCCCACACCTTTGTAGCTCTTTGTGAGTGTGAGGCGACTACTTTTCCTAATACGCCACAGCTGGTCTGGCAATGGTCTTTTGCCTTTTGTATCAACTACAGGACCTAAGTACGTCAACTCCATGACATAAGACATAACAGTTTTTGGTGGGCAAGATATCAGGCAGTATGCTTTGAACCTCTTGACAAAAAGCACAATATAATGAGCGAACTTCTCCCATGATCTGTCCCAAAAAAAATACATTAACCAAGTATGCCATGGTGAATGTGTTGGCATATTCATCTAATACTCCCGTAATCTGGGTTCGGAAAGTGACAGGTACTTCCTGGAGATCAAAAGGCATACATCAGAATTAAATCAGACACAATAAGGTTCTAAGCAGGTCAGCTAGTTATATTGTCACGACGCTAATTTTCGGGCATTTATTTTTTGGTTTCTTTCTTCTCATCCATACTCGAAACAGGTGGTAAAGTTATTTTGGATTGTAATCTTAAGAGTATTCAGTTTTCGGGAAGCCATTGATTTACAGTTAGGATCGTGGAAATCTAGAGTGTTCTCACACAGTCTCTCAGGTAGAGTTTTTGTTGTTCACTGTTCCTGGTAGCCTGCAGAGTTTGTTGCACTGCAGTACTAGTGAATTCCTTTGCGGACAGTGTCCCGGTAGTGTGTGTAGGCCGATGGCCTTGTGTTAGGTTGTAGGTAGGTGGAGGGTGTGCTGATGGATGTTACGGTGTCGCCGGGCGGTCGTGTGCTGTGGATCCTTCTGGTACCTTCTGCGTGCAGCGGCCTTCCGGGGGCACTGGACGCCTCTGTCAACACTCCCCTGCTCCCCTGTCCCACATTACCAGCTGTTAGTAGGGCCGACACATGGGCAATAAGTGCACTACAGAACATTTCTGTCGTTCCGCTCTCGGACAGCCCCCCCACCCGTGACGTCAAACGTCGCTGACGAGTAAATGCCAATCTGTAATGGTCGCTGCTGACCATTCCAGGAAGGTAAATCATGGAAGGTTCTCGACGGCGCAACCAGTAGTTATAAATACCTGCCGGCCATGTTTTGGGGAGCGTCTTTTGGACTTTTCTTTTGACGGACTTTTCTTTGATAGAACTTTTTTAGTTAGGACTTAGGCGATCATGGCGATGCCCTGATGGGTGAGACGACGTCCTAAGGGCCAGATAGCAGGAATTTCGTTTAAGCTAAGTTTAAGGGCCTATTTCACCACTATTTCATATAACTCGGTTTAACTAAGCGAAGTTAAAATTTTAACTTCATATTTAACTGCGTTTAAGAACTTTTCGTTTCACCGTGCAAATCATTCAGTTAACTAACTGGGTTTAGTCAAGCGAAATTAAGTGCTTAACTTTTGCAGAATTGTATGTATCAACAAGGCGGTGAACAAGATTCAGCTTCTAATCAATGAGTTTTTGACTCATTATCTTTGGGTTTTCTGTACTTGTCTATTGATTTATAAAAGTAAAAAAATGTGGAGCATGTTGAGTTAAGTTGAGGTTATATCGGACGCATTCATAATGTGTATTTAATAAGTTGTTATGTGTAATACAAATTGAGAGAGTAGGCATCCTTATATATCTAAGTCGTTTTTTACACCAAGGTATTGAAGTCAACCAGATATAAGGACTAGTAGACGGCCTACATACAGGCTTGCAATTTTGAGACTACATTGGATTACACAAGATTTAAATGACGAATTAATACTGATAGGAACCTTATGTTGGTTCTGCTGCTATTGTGTCCATGCTAACATATACATTTTATTAAACGGCTACAACAAAGAAACGGACATTTTAGTGAAAATAACCTTACTGTACTTATCTTACGATGCAAACATCATATGTTGCAGTGTTGAATTTAGAACACTATGTGATAACCTTTTAGATAGGCGAAATGCATCACAAAATAAACATCATTAAAATCTTAAAAAATGTTTCAGTTTCATGAAACTTCCGCAATGCCATAATACTTCAAAACATCGCAGTTGTAAGGAACTCTATTAGAATTAAGTAATATTTTTCAAGACTCGTCGCATACGGCCCTATAACCTCAAAAACTCCACACATGTGTTCATTTTACGCCGCCATTTTGTTACACATAAAACGAGTTTAATAAGTTAAACGGCCAAGAATGGGCTTTTAAGTTTTATCTTTAGTTAGCTTGATTTAATCGAAGTTTGTGTGTGGTGGGATGCAGTATAAAAGTAATCCTAGTTAACTCAACTTTTAACTCGGTTTATCGTGTTAAATAACTGTGGTAAAACCGGCCCTAATTCGTTAGTTTTGTTTATTAATATAAATTTTAGTTTCGGTTAGTCGTTCATTTATTATGGAATAAGAAGACTTCGTAGCCCTGAGATGGATGAGACTTCACTGGACAGGAACTTCTAAATGATAAGTATTCTTTCTTGTTATTATTTTATTATTAATCATTATTATTTCCCCTTTAGCTTTTGTGTTCGGTTTTAATTATAATAGTCGTGGATACAATGACGCGTGTATTTGTTGTTGGCCAGTACAATTGCCTTTTATTAAATGTTTTCAGAGTAATGTAATGACCTAGGGATTGTTTTGTAATGCCAGAAACCCCTTTACTGTGTATAATAATTTCTTAATGTAATATCTGGTCACAGTTCATCCCATCTTAGTAACAAATCTTTTTCAAATTGTACAATTTTATTTTCATTAATGTAATATTTATTTTTGTATAACATTTTATTTCAATCCTTTGTAATAAAGTCCAATTATTTGAATTCACTCTTTTATTTCAAGTATTCGAACTGTAGTCCCCTTTAACATATATTGATAGCCCCTAATTGCAGACCATTTATCTTGATTTAAATATTTTATTAATAGATGACTATGGATGATAAGCACATGCGCGATACAAGATAGGAGACGCGACCCGTATTGGGACGTTAGTCTATGTTCGATCTTTCTGTACCCCTCGCAATAGAGAGTTTGCCAAGCAGAGTTATTATTTTATTTCAGTAGGTTTGTTGTGCTCTACCATTAAATAATTTATGTAGCTAGGCTACAAGGTGGAAATTCTGTCATTTAAAGTGTTTGTTTGTTTTTATTTTACTTAAGGAGCTACGTACAGTATGTGTTTATCCCCCCAGTACTGTTTTAATAATTACATAGTTTATTTTATATTTATTGCTTATCATTATGGTTCAGTCAAATGCTTGTTTTATTTACTCATGATGTTTATTTGCTTTCCACCTCGTAGGCTTGCATAGCTTAATAATTCAGATATATTTTTATCCCCCATTTTACAGTCTTCATTTAACAGTCAACACTTTATCTACAAAACAATCAAGAAATACCATAACTATCAACACGACACTCCACATATGTTTAACTGTTTCACCACTGTATATTATTTTTATATTATTTATTTTCTATGACACAACCTCCTGACAATATCAGATTTTGCAAGAATTCTGACTTCAGGTTAAGCACAGAGAATGTGGTAACCTGGCCCAGATTTTTCTTGGTTTCTACAATGATGTGAAACAGGTATGGGTATGTTTATGGTTAGCTTGTCCACACAGCTTTGAAATTAACAAAAACTTGAGCATACAGTCTTTCATGTCAGCTGAGCATACAGTCTTTCATGTCAGCTGAGCATACAGTCTTTCATGTCAGCTGTAAGTACAGGGTACTTCTATGGACTTTCTCTTGGTTCAACTACATCATCCCTCAACATCACCTTGACTAGGTGAGAATTATTGTCATTAGAATAATGCTGCATCAGTGACAGTGAGGATCTTGTGTTGGGTGATGTTGATATGTAAAGGCACGTCAGAAGCTGTGAACATTGCTCAATGCTGGTTCCAGACTTACGCACCTACATGTGATATGAAGGAGTCAAAGTACTTGAATTTGTGTAACTGTACTGGTTCCTTTGGAGAAGTAGGTGGGTAACTTGTAATGTCCGGACAGTCCACCTGTACACTGTGCCATTATACTGTTGTCCATGGGCATGTAGCCCAGATTAACAGAGGATCACATTCTCCCACAGTTCTTCCACTACAAGGGCTAACATGGAATGCTGTCATGACACAAGTGTGTGATGCTGTCCTATGTTTTGGATAATGTGCCCTAGGTGACATGACAGAGTGGTATGGGCCTCATCAGTTGGTGGTTGGGTATGAGGTAGGAGGTGACAAAGTTGTTTGTTGCCCTGGTGTCAATGTCCACCACAATGCACAGCAGGTTATCACCTTCTCTGGTAACAAGGCCCAGTGGAAAGGAGATGGATGATGTCTGCATTCAAATAGGAGTCCTGACTTTTTTCCAGCTCTTACCCCAGGGTATGTGGTTCAGTGGGCCATGTAACCATTAACATTTGTTTCCAATTTGTTGTTAATCTACAATCATACAAACATCGTCTGGCACTCACAATTGCAGTGGTGCACTACCTAGAGGCAGTACTGGCAGCTGGAAATAAAATTATTACCTGCCTTATGTCCATCTCCTGCTTGGTTCTGTTGGAAGCCCTGTTGCTTTAGAGATAACACGTCATGGCTGTGAGGTTGTAGTCAAATGGCGATAACATGGCACACCTTACCATTATCAGGGCATTATACACAGCTGGATCAGGCGGTGCTGTCCACATTATGGCCAGATACACCAGCACAATAGTTAGCCATTCCCAATCCTTTTGAAGGATGTGCTCCACTACATATGCTCGTCAGGTAAAGGCCACCAACTCCCAGTGCTTTGATTGATTGATTAGATGATTAACACATGTTGGGGTCAGAGATATTAGTCAGCATTCAACCTTGAGGTCTTTAACACTGGTGAGGGATGACATGAGGTGAGTATAAAGCAGTACTGGAATGAAGAGGAGGGGGAAACAGGAGATCCCAAAGAAAACCCTCTGACCAACAGCATTGTTCGACACGATTCCCACATGCGAAAATTCTGGGACCTTTCCCACTAAGAATCAAACCCGGATTTCCTTGGTGGGAGGTAAATTAATTGACCATTCGGCCACCGTGGCCCCTAACACATGTTGGGTAGAGTAATTCTACGAAAAACTTCACTGCTGCTTCTCCTTTGCTGGCGCGAAGTCAGCAAAAACATATGTACCTTTGTTCTAATAAACCACTCAATGCACTTCCGATTGTCTATAGCTGACAATACATTCATGCCCACGACCCTATCCTTGGCAACATTTAAAGTGACAAAGCAATGTACGACAAAACTACTGCCACTGCGGCTTGACTGTACCTATGCTGGCAATCTGGCATGCACACACTTCTACAGATGTGCAATTGTGTCGCCAGACCACTTACATACTGGTGTGCTGAAGCATGAGAATTTTTTCTCACACTAATGCAAGACATCATCTGGCATATCCCAGGGTCATGTCATGAAAAGTGAAGTGTTGATACAGTTTGCAAATGTACATATATGTAATTAGTCTGTGCACAGCCTGTATTTAGGTCTGTGGTACCTAACTTACCTGCTGCCTCACCGGTAGCAGTTTCACACACAAATATGTCACATGTAACCTTTGCTTCTATTTGTGGTGCAGCTTCAAATTCAAATTCTGTGGTTGTACAGTTCATGAAATACTAACTTTCCATGTTGTCACTCTAGTCGCCATGTAGCATGGGCACATGCAAATAGTGCAAAACCATGGGTCTGAATCGTTTTTGCTCTAAGAGTCAAAACATACACATTTAAAGAATAGTAACTAGAAGCAATGAAATCACTATATGGATTAATGCTGTTTAAGATGCTGTTTCTTTTGTCATTGTGTCAGTTACTTTTGCTCAAAATAACAAGCTCCCTTCACAAATGCAGAGCTTAGTAGCTGTCATGGCTGCACATAGTAACTGATGCCTAACATACGCAAACTATGTATCACTCAAAGCACATTAAATGGCCCAAGGCATGAATTGTAAAGTTTACCCACAGAGTTACTGGGTGCCATATTGTTAACGAGCATCACCCATAAGCTTACTCCTAATACATACAATAAGCAAGTAAGGACCATGCCATGATTACCATGCATGATCATTCAATTAGAGCTGAGAACTCAGTCCCAAGGGAATGACATTGCCCTTGACTGAAACAGTAATGCAAGTAACATAAAGTCCCTCTGTTGCCTAGACGGCACACCAATGTAGTTCATGTCAAACTCTAATCCCACAGTACTATTCAACATTTCAAATCAATGTGCCCATTCAGTTATACCTGGTATAAATTTCAGATGTTCATGTTTCTGCACATGACAAATGGGTCACAATAGTTATTAGGCCTAACAAAGAAATAAAACAATGTGTCAACATAATCACTACTTGTAATGTTATGTACACGTATTTACAGCTTCATCAATGCCTGTTTTATTTATAATAATTATTAATCTTTTGGTTTTCTATTTATTAATTTTCAGTTATTAATTCTGGTGATTTTGAGCTAAACACTTAGTGAAACTCATTCTTAACAAAACAGCAACAGCCACTGACTTTTGAATAAAACACAAAACAGTACACCGCAACAGCCTAAGAACATCTGAAGCTCCAAGAGTAACCATTTACTCATGTGCTTACTTGCACAATAGAATCTCGTGAAACAGCTGCACCATCTTCAAACTTTTGAACAGAGAGAGTATTATATATACATAATGTAAGTGTAGTTTACTAACACTATAAAAACATGCTTTTGTAGGATAATAAACAAAATATTGAAATTAATATTAAAATACAAAGATTTTCAATTAGCAATAGGATGTCCCAAAGCTCAGTATTACTAAATTTTTGTATAGGCACCAGGACATTTACCAAACAATTAACTTCAATGTACAGCAAATGGGTATAATGTTTAAAATCAGATGTCATAAATTTTTATAGCTAGCTAATAGTAAAAATAGAATGATTATGAAAATAAATAAAGTGTACTTCAAAACCTCTTTTTATATTAAAATTTTTTTTTGATCAACAACTTTATTCCTATTTTCAGAGTTATTAAAAAATTAAGTTATCTTTAACTATGAGAGAGCATATCACTAATGATCAAAATCATTAAATTTTTAAGATTATTATAATATTTTACTTTATATTGCTACAAAGAATATTTATAATAAAGGTGTTTTTTAACTATAATTTAATTTTTTATTTTAAAGTCCTAACACAAAATTGTAGACACAAGTAATGTTTTCAAACTAGTTTGTTTAAAGATTTTGATTTTAAAACAACATTTTCGGTCTCAGCCAGATGTTATTTTTTATGGGTGAGATTATCCTGTCAGCTATGAAATTAATGTATTGTCATTGATTCTCAACATGTTGCATAACATTCGTTGTGGTTGTTAAACCTCGAAACTCAGGCTCCTTGACTGAAGCTGTGTAGCAACATTTCCAGCCACACCCTTGCAAGCTGGTCTGTTAGGTGACAAACTGAACAACAGTTCTATTGACTGATAAAATTATTTGCCACGACTAGCTAAGTCTGTATTTATATGGGAAAAATTACATTTACCTTGAAATGTAAGATTTGATGTTGGTTTCAGTTTTTATTCCCGCACTTCACCATCACAAACAAAAAAATACACAATTCCTCCTCCAGTTCTCGAATGCATTGAGGAAATAGGCTACAGCCCGCTCGTGCAAACGCATTCCGCCACGACGTGAAGATTTCTCCTCCCTGGCGATGGTCTTTTCGCCTGATCCTGTGACCACTACTGCGCATTACTCAGCTAGCCAATAACAGGCTCGGCACTCGCTTGTAGTCTAATGAGGCGTACAAGTCCAACTTACAGGCCTCCCACTATTCACCAACAGTAACACACGACTACAGTGTCAGTCAATGGTTTACTAGGCTCCAAAATGCTTCCTAATACAGCAGAAGCCAAACAAGAAATAAACATGCAAAAGAATTTGAAGCCTCTACCCCGACCATACATGATATAGATTGAGTAGACATGCTCAAACAAAGCTATGCTGCCATAACCCTTCAGCCACGTGGCTATAATTAGATTCATAATTCCCTGATTGAACTTTAACATTTACTACATAAAATTTTAATAAATATGACTGATTCCTTCTCCCAATGCACTGTTACCCTGGAATTTAACTGTACGAACATTACATTTATCAAAATATCCCTTAAATAGGCAGATAACTTAGGCCTGCAGTGTTATGTGTTCAAAATTTCAAATTATTTAGGCCTTTTGTAGAGGGTGAAAATTTCATTTATATATATATATATATATATATATATATATATATATATATATATA